>KV441884.1:488029-519638 GCA_001650995.1 Gongronella sp. w5
AAAAAAAAAAAAAAAAAAAACCGCGAGTGTGACGCGCCGATGGGCCCTGTGACACGCGTTTTTTCATGGATTCCGGCACAAACCTCGCCAATCAGCTCTTCAATCACGTCCTCCAAGGAAATAACACCAAGAACGGGGCCAGGGCCTCCGGGATGGGCTGACACGAGCGCCAAATGACCTGCGGAAAGGGGGTAAAAAAAAAGAGGGCGCAATGAGCTCATTTTGTTGTTGTTTTTTTTTTTTGAAGTGTGGCCAACGCACTTTTGCCTTCTTGAAAGTAATTGATGATATCGAGACAGCTCGTGTCGGGGGCGGTCTCGGGGAGCATGCTGAGTTGGAACGAGCGCACAGGCAGCGCGTCATCGACATCATATGCAATGAGCTGTTTCACCAACAGCATGCCGACAAAGTGCGTCGAGTCGAGCGGATCCGTGATGGGAATCCGCGAATAACCATGAAACATGATCTAAAATGAGCAAAACAAAGAAGGTGAGAGTGTGTTGTGAAGGCTAAAAGGAGGCAAATGACGCACAACATCCGTGTATCAACTCTTTTTTTGTTTGAACATGTACCTTGTCCACCATGTCCTTGTCGATGATCGCGTCCAGCGACAGGGTAAACACGTCTTGGATGGGCGTCATGACCTGCGACACGCGCTTTTCGCGAAGATCAAGAACCGACCCGATGATTTGCACCTCGTCCTCCGTCAGACCATCGGCCGTGTCCTCCGACCGATGCAGAGACACGAGCGTTTTCAGCCCTAATTCACAATAAAACAAAAGCGCGTGATCATTGGCGGGGGCTGTCAGCGCTTCCTTCCTTCTTGACACTCGCCAGTCCAAACTTGAAACAAGCATGTGGCCTACCTGCTTTCTTGTAGACCGTGCCATGATTCTTGCCGAGGAAATAATCGAGTAACAGCGCCGTTGGGTAGCCCAGGGGGCACATGAGATACATGAGCACAAGCACAAAGCTGCAAAAAAAAAAAAAAAAGTAGAAAAGACGCGTTAGCAAGCTGATTTTCACCGCCGACGCGCTCCCATAGGCTGTGGGTGCCCTCCCCCTTTTTTTCCATTCCTACTTTGCGCATTTGGCACCAATGGAGAGACCATAGCGGACGCAGAGAGCTAGAATGATAAAAAAAATCAACAAACAGCAATTTTAGTGTTTGCATGAGTGTTCGTGGTGCCTTGATTGCCACAGAATCTGTTCCATATGCCTCATGACCATCTGAATGGCTGTTACATACATTGAGGAATCACTCTATGTTGCAGATGTTGCAGAAAAAGAAAACGTGACAAAAAAAAAAAAAAAGAAAGAAAAAAAAAAGAAAAGACGCGCGTGAGAGAGAGTTTGTGTTTGCAGATTTGGCATCGATGACTCTGCTTACTCGCCAAAGACGACAATGAGCAATGTTGAAAAGAGGACAGCCTGCCAGCCGGCGCCAAAGAGCGAGTCGAGGATGATGGGCAGGGTTTCGTTGACAATGACATTGGCGAGCAGCAGGGTGACGAGAACCCAATGCTTGCCATGATCGAGGACGTGCAGCACCTTGGCGGCATTGCGCTTTTCGGCGGGCGATCCGCTCTCCTTGATCACCTGCAGCGTGGTCAAATCCAGGCCCATGAGGCCCAGTGTCAGACCGGCAAACACGGCTCCCAGAAGTACAAGAAGCACGACCGAGAAAAGCTTCATCGCATACACCAGCGGCACAGAATCATCATCATCATTGGCAATCGCCGTTTCAACAACATGGCGCGCGTGTGACGAGTCAATATCGCTTCCAGGGAGAAAATAAAACAGTGCAAAGAACCAGAGAATAACGACAGACAAACGGACGAGGGCACGGAGCATGTAATTGGGGTGATGACCAGACCACAGAAAAGACAACGTGTGTGTAAGAAAAAGAAAAAGAAAAGAAAGAAAGTGGAGAAAGAGGGCCGCCCTCCTTTTTTTTTTTTTATTATCGGCGGAGCAGCGGACAGAGAGCGAGGCGCCAGCGATGAACAAAAAGACCGACACCATTTTCATGCATGATTTCATGCCAAAATAAGGAGGGGACCAGACCAAACCTGTCTTTGTTGACACTCCCCAAGGGGCGAGGCATCTTTTCGTCTCTCCCATTCACCACTTGAGCCATTTTTTCATTGTTTAGACGCGCTCGCAAGGAGGTGATTTACCTCTTCCAAGGGGCAGTCAAAGGCATGTCTTCCTTTGATTGTGAGGCGCTCTGATACAAAAAAAAATCGTGCGTGCACGCTCCTCTGCATCTCATTTTGTGCATTTCCAGGCCCAAACACACCGTGCGTAGCACTCTCTCACACACCTGCAATTGTTTGGTTAGATCCCGGTCGGTCAAAATTATGACGCTCATCCATCATGCCGTGCGAATCGTCGATGAGGCTTTTTTCCCTCCCTAAGCGCCGATCAGACGCTCTTCATTAAGATTTCAATGATGTGGCAAGGGGGTTTCGATGGACAGGGAACAGCGAAGCTTGTTTGGATTGTCCCTGGAGGTGCAAGCAAAGCGGGCAACGCGAGGGGCAAGGCACCACGCAAGTTTTTTTTTTTTTGCGTGTACTGTATGTATTGTACACCCGACCCGAGGCTGCATCATCGCATTCTGCAGGCACAGGCGTGTACGTGCACGCGGCACGTGGGCAGACTTTGTGCATATTTTTTGTCTACACGGTCCAATTGGATCAATTTTGAACGAATAACATCTTTATCATACAAGCGTGGACCAACCAAATGGTAAAGAAAACTTGGCTTGTTGCGTCTTGGTGGCTTCAGACATCAACCATGTCAAACACAGTATCATACTGTAGTACTGTAGCGACCATTATGGTGCCAGCTGCCGCTTGAGTGCCCAGAGGCGGCTAATGATGAGCCGCAACGCGCTCAAAACAAAAATTGAAAAAAGTGGGTCTCGAGCTCTCGACTCACCAGAATTGCGTCAAACTTATGATACACTACTTGGGAAGGGTGCAAGGGTGGTCACTGCGCGTGGAAAACAAAAAAAAAGCATGGCAACAAAATACTGTATGATCATGATAGAGCGGAGCGATCCATCCTGTCACGGCTTAGGCTGCTGGCGCAGCAAGCATTAGCCGTGATCATTCTACACTCACAGCCTGCATCCGTAACATGGACGCGTCAATGCAAAATTCAACGACCGACGCGACGCGTCATTCATGCAAAATCGTCCCTCACTCTCCCAACTTCCTGTAACCTCAAGGTTTCCACATCTCATCAAGCAAACACATGGAGCGTCATACAACAACATCATTCGGCACTCACTACCGAGGCAAGTTTTGAATCACTCACACGCCGACAAGCAAGTACAGTATGATATCTTGCTGCTTCTTCTGCGCGAAAGTCAAAAGGATCATCTTACGAAATTACTACACTCTCAACGTCGTCATTTACCCGGTATGCAGCATCATACACCCCTGCATCTTTTTTGGTGCCAACCTCTTCGGTCAATATTGCCAACTTTCAGTGCCGGCGCATTCCAACAAAATCACCTCACTTCCCATGCACCATGCAGCAAACCTGACTTCTTCACTGTTGTTTGCGCGGACACAACAACCCTCCTCTCAACACGCGCGCAGCCAACGCCACTTGCTCCCCCCCCCCGTCGAAACCCCTCGCAAAGAAGCACCACCGGTGTTGTCATCCCTTGCACCAAGACGTTTTGGCGTTCATTCTTTTTAAAAAAAAAAGAAAACAAAATACAGTACTACTACTGTAATCGCTTTTACTGTACAGTATACTGTATTTTTTTTCCTCGCCGCGCCCCGCTCGATGGAGGACGCTCACCAATTCATATAACACTCGCTCGGTGGCCCCTGTAGAACTGTACAGTACTGTACTGTAATGTACAGTACGTAGCGACTCGTCGGCCAGCCACGATCTCACTCAAGCAACAACAAGCAATGCCCAAGGCCCCAAGCAAGCTACAAATGGATAATACAGTACTGCTGTACAGTACAGTAAAAGGGGCGGGGGTGTCATAATAGTCCTCATCATTACAGTACAGTATCACTGTTCTCATTTTCCCCTCATCATTATTCTCGACAACACCTTATCATATTTTGTTGTTTCTTTATTGTTCCGGCTTGTTTTGGCTTTGCCAAAGTGCCAATAATACAGTAAACACCACCACCACCACAGTTCTCATGACGGCTTCTTCGTCGTAGCCTGCGCCAGGAACCCCATGATGGCTGCAGTTGTTTGCTCGTTGTTGTATTGTACAGTAGCACCCGGGGCAAGATGATGGTCGTTGCGGGCTTGCGGCCCCGCTGGCGGGCTGCTGCTCTCCCAAGGCAGCTGGGCGCCGTATCGGTCATTTTTTCAGCAGCCTGCAGCCCATTATTCACTTTAGAACAGTACATACAGTATGATACAACAGTACAAAAATATGTAAAGCAAAAAAATAAAAAATAAAAAAAAATGATAAAAATTCCATGCAATCCAGACGCACTTGCTGTAATTTGGAATGTCAAACTTTAAATTTTTGCAAAAAATCTTGCCCAAAGTAGGCACATTTTTCAGTCAATCACCATACATTTACATGCGTCACTCTTTGGACTTTTTCTTAAGGTGGTCGTCGCGTGGTGGGGCGATCTGTCATTTTGTCTGCCAATAGCAAATTGTCGGAGTTACCTGTTTGGGATGCATTGATCATTCGGAGTTCGAAATTTTCCAAATTTGGCACTTTCTGAGATTGAAATAAGTGACCCCCCTGAGTGACCCCTGAATTTTTCAAAAGTGGTCGTAGCGCTGCTTTGGGGGTTTAAGCTTTTTTTTTGTTGCAAACTTTGCGCGAATTGCAATGCAGATATTTTGAGCGTGATCACCCATGCAGATGGTGAGGTGAATGCAAAATACATCAAATCGAAGGTTTTTGGAATTTGCAAGCTCAAAAAAAATCTGGCGAACCCGACGCGATGACTGGGCTGTGGTTCTTGCCGTGACGCGATTTTCATTGGCGGGAAAGTGAGCTGTAAAAATTTTTCTGGAGGAGCAGTAGGCCGACAAAGTTTGAAAAACTCGCACTTTGCGACTTTGGTGTATGTTTGAAAGGTATACGGTAGCGCGATGCTTAAGGCATTGAAATGATAGCACGCGTGAAGGCGTGACGCGTCATCAGGTTTTGTCCACTGACGCACCGAAATCGAAACATGGACGGATCAAGCACTTTATTTGCGTGCAAAATACAAAAAAAAAACGATGACGATGAAAATCGTGCTTTCGTGCTTGCTTTCGTGCTTATTTTTTGTGCATTTTGTCGGGCACTTCCTACGAGGTATCATGTCATTTACAGTACGTAAGCACTACTGTATCACACAGAGTGCCAAAGAAGCGACAAATGAATTCGCCATGGATGCGTTTTGTATAATGCGTGGCATATTCAACAGGATTATAAGGCGGGAAAGTGCAAAAATGCAAAATAATCAAATTTATGCTGCGCACTCACCTGCGACAAAAGGGCGGCGGGCTTTCAATGCGGTAACATGGAGCGCAATTACGCGTCTCGGTGTGCTGACGCTTCCTTTTTTCACTTCTTTACTTTTTAAAAGCAAGCATGGTAAACTATGAGTGCAACGACGAGGCAGTGGCGCTGTTTTAGGGTGTTTTTCTTTTTTTCTCACCGGTAATTGTTCATTTTTTTGTGTGCAGGATTTGGAAGACGAGTTTCCCAGCGCACCTCTGCGCTACACGTTCGACGACAGCGACGACGAGGGTCATGAAGAGCAGGTCAAGGTGGACCAGGTCGAGCTGCACACGGCGCAACCATTACCCACCGAGGCTATCACGCTTGTCGTTGGTCTGCACGCAGGACAGCAGTACCTTCACGCCGTCAGTGCCCCGGAAACCGCCCAGATCAACACAAAAGTAAAGAAAAAAAAGTCGAGTCCGCTTATTGTATGCCTGACAACCCCTCTTTTAGCCTGCGGACGCCGACAAAAAGCCAGTGGAGGTCGGCAAGTTGTACACGACCAAGGACACGGTGTACGCGGCGCTGAATGCCGTGGACATGGCCCAGGCGCACGCATTGGCAAAGTTGCTCATGGATCAATTGCGCATAAACAAGTAAAACCTGCTTTTGTGTCTCATGGGGCGATCATTGACGCGTCCCGCTCACCTCGTTTTCTTTTGTATTGCCCAGGGTCGTGCTTCTGGACTCGTATGTGCCCTCTGAATATACCTCGCTTGAATGGAATGCTCAAGAAGAACCGCCTTTTATCCGATGGCTGCACACATCCGGCGCGCAGCAGGTACACGCAAGCATGAGATGACGCGTCCCACATTGTAATTGCTCACCCACCCCCACGCTCTTTCTTTTTGTGCAACAAGGTGCCCAATGTGCCCCACTATGAGCCGCCTAACTTGGTGCGCGACTTGGCCGCCGCGATCATTGGCAAGGTAAAAAAAAAAAAAAAAAAAAAAAAAAACGATCAATCCCCCCAATGCATCGATCGCAATGGCCGCTCACGCTCCCCCTCTCTCCCCATTAAACCCTTAGTGCGAGATCTATGGCATTGAGTGCCACGCACTGTTCTCGTTGCAGGAATCGTTGCTTGGCAAGCACATTGTCACCGCCGACACGTGTGCGGCGTACGCGATCGCGTGTGGCAAGCTGGGCATGACTGTGCCCCTGAATGACACAAAGCTCAAGGAAATCCTCAAGCATGGCGGCGTCGATGAACACCACCATCGCTTGTACCTGTGATTCCCCCCTTTTTTTTTCCTCTCGTTTCTTCATTTATCTCTCTTTTGTCCTCATGTTTGACCGTTTCAAGAGCCAGGCCGCTGCTAGCCTGACTTCTATTAAAAAAAAAACATCCTGGATTTCATCGTTTATGTTTTATTTTAAGGCTGTGAAATGTACAAATCGGAGAATGCCTTTCTAGATGAGCGAGATGGGCGGTTGCATCAATGAGATCGATAGGAGTGGGGTAAATCGAGATGTTGGTTGGTGACAGGTGGGTGGCGTGCAGGTGAAAAAGGTGCTTAGACGGCGAGAAGCTGGCCAAATTGGCGCAAAAAGACGACGGCGCCGGCGAAAACAGAGACGGACAGGGCAATCTTGATGTTCTCGGCGCGGTTCTCGGGGGCGAACAGGGCTTGGCCGAACGACTGGGGCTTTCCGACTTGCTGGCGATCCATGTTGATATGTAAAAAAGTGAGAGAGAAAGAGAGAGAGAGGGAGAAAGAAAAAGAGCGAATGGGTGGATTTTTTAGGTCCGCGGCGACCCAATTGCGCCGCTCCGGTGCCGGCCGCCCTTGCTTAGTGGCTTGCATCCATGCACAGGGTGTCCAATGCGTTCACCGACGTGCCATTGGGACCATCGCAAGTACAATGAATACGTTCATGGGCGGCTAAAACCATGTTTCATGACGATTTTCTTTTTTTTTTTTTAAAAAAAACATAATGATACGAGCCGCAGTGCAAATGGGTTCATGTGCCTGTTGAGCGGGGGCATGGCCAGGATGAGCGTCACAAAAGCCCCGGTCGGGATTGCGTGGTTGGATTGTGCGAGGCGGAAAACAAAATGGCCCATTTTTTTTGTTTTTAAGGCTATTTTGTGAGGCAGTGTTCGCGTGGGTTAGCTTCTTGTTCCTCTTTCTTTCACTTTTTGCCAATACCAACTATGTTCCGCCCCACTCTCTTGTTCAACGCCGCTGCCAAGGCTTCCATGTACCGCGCCACCCCCGCTTTCCAGCGCTACTACTCGGCCGGCGCCCTGTCCCAGTCCGATATCGAGGCCCGCGTCCTCGACATTCTCAAGGGCTTTGACAAGGTCGATCAAGCCAAGGTAAACGAAATAAAAAAACCTGCAAACCAACACACCAAAAGCGCCATTTTGTGCAATTGACGCGTTTTGCGCGTCAATTCTTGCTTTTTTCTTGGACGTGTCGACTCACCTTGTTTCGCTTTTCATAGATCTCTCCCCAAGCCAACTTCGTCAACGATCTCGGTTTGGACTCGTTGGACACCGTCGAGGTGATCATGGCCATCGAGGAGGACTTCTCGGTCGAGATCCCCGACAAGGAGGCTGATGAGATCAAGACCGTCAGCGATGCCATCAAGTACATTGGTGGCCGCAGCGATGCCCACTAAGAAGGGTAAAAAAGGAGGATTCCAATGAAAAACAATGGCTCATTCTCATCTGTTTTTTTTGTTTTTATGCTTTTCCAGGCTTCTTTGACGATACTCTCTTGATTTTCCCCCTTTTTTTTGCACATCCCCTCTCGATCGAAATGATTCTAGAATAAAGCACAATTTCCATTCGCCTTTTATTTGCATTCCCCAATGTCGCGCCAGTGTAGAAAGCGCATAATGTGCCTTTTTGCTTGTGAAACAGAGCAATGTTGGACCCCGGAAACCCCCGCAATGGCGACTCGCGCTCTTGTGAAAAAAAGTGTCAATTGTGCGTGGGGGGGGGGATAAGCGTTTTCATTTCATGGAGAAAAACAAAAAAAAATCTAAAAAATGGTGTTGAATCTAGGCAATTTCTTCAATGACCATGTCATCGTCATCGTCATAATCTTCCTGGACCTCGGTGATCTCGGCCTGGGTCTCATCGCGGATGAGCATGTCCACAAGGGCTTCGCACTTTTCCTTGATGTCCTCGTCCGTCTCTTGCGCGTGCAAGCGCTGGATCACGCGATACACTTGCTTGTCGCGCATATAGTCGCGGCCAAACCTTGAGTGTGTCAGCAGAATCAACGCTTCCACAAGCATCATGCGCAGCACACTGTCAACCTCGCGTTTCTACAAAAAAAAAAATGAAAAAAAGCGCGTCAGCAGGCGAAAAAAAGATAAACCCCGGGGAATTGAGCACAAAGATGTGTGTACCTTGTCGTCGCCAAGCAGCTGAATTTCCTCGGGAAACTGCTCAAATTCCTCCATGTCATACTCCTCATTGCCACACAGAGGCAGCAGAATGAACGGCAGCGTGTTCAGCTTTTCCACATCCAGCAGGCGCTCGTGCTCGCGCGTCTCAAAGCAGCAATTCCTGTCATAAAACGAGTCAGTCAGCAAAGAGACGAAAAGGACGCGTCAAGGGGCCCTGGACACCATGGAGCGACCACAAAACGCGTCGATTGACGCGTTTCTTGGAGCTTTCCTCTCCTCTTCTTCTTTTTTTTTTTTTTGGCCGACTCACTTGATGACGGTGATCACGCCGCCACGACGAATCACGTCCGAGTCCTCCGTGAAGATCTGAAGCTTGGTAATGGGCGCCAGGCCGTCGGCCGAGTCCTTTACAAAGAACGCGCGACCTGTTTGGAGCTGAAAAGAAGAAAAAATGAGCCAATGACGTCCATTGCTTGTCCTCCTCGTCCCCAAACTTACGCCAGACAGGTTGGAAAAGACGCTCGCCAAGAAATTGTAATTGGCTTGCTCGTTGTACGCCTTGAGATGACCCTTGTGGAAGACCTCGACAAGCTGGTCCAACATGGACGTCGATTCCGACAGCCCAGGGAACGGCTCGGCCTTCATTTGCAGCAGCTTGCCACACGCGCCCTCGTTCTTGGTCACATTCGACAGCAACATGCACGCAAGATCCGCAAGCACCGATTTAGGCACCTAAAATACATCAAAAAACGCGTGTGAATTACGTGTCTTTTTTTTTTTTGGCCCCGGTCGTCGTCATCGCGTCGCGTGTGTAACGCGGTGGGAAAAAAAACGGGCGTGGGCAAATG
This sequence comes from Gongronella sp. w5, assembly GCA_001650995.1. Lineage (NCBI taxonomy): Eukaryota > Fungi > Mucoromycota > Mucoromycetes > Mucorales > Cunninghamellaceae > Gongronella > Gongronella sp. w5. The sequence goes on from KV441884.1 coordinate 497,747, forward strand.
GAATTACGCGAATCAGCAAGCAAATGTATTCAATGAATGCAGCGTCGTCCAGCTCTTGTTGGATACGTGGGTCGCCAGACAAGTTGATCAGGCCCTTGAGCGCGTCGTGCGCCGTGATCTAACAAACGACAAAGAAACGTGAGGAAAAAAGGGAACGAAAAAGCTTAAAAAAAAGGGGGGGTCGCTTTACAGGGTCTTCTTGCACGAGCTGTTTCAAGTCCTTGCACAACGTCTCGCGCTTGCTGATAAGCAGCGGCTGGTGCTCCGAGTTTTTTGGCGTGAAGGCGATCAGGTGGTGCAGCGCAATGGCGCGGACCTAGCAAAGAAAATAGGGTGTCAATTGACGTTGAAGGCTTGGACGGGCGGAAAATTCGCTTTTTACCTCCAAGGACGGCTGGTGTAAAAAGTCTAAAAGCTAAAAAGCAAGCCTGACGTCAGTCTGAGAAGAGAAAAGGCTGGGTGCATGCTTCCCCTACCTCGAGGATCTGCTGCTCCATAGCGTTGCAAGTGTGTTTAAAAGTGAAAAAGAAGAAAGAGGAAGGTCAAAGAAGGCAGAATCGACTTTTTTTATTTTTGAGAAATTCCTTTTGCGGGTTCATGCGCGGCGATTGAAATTGGCGAGGGAGGCAAGAGGGGGGAGTGGCTGTGACCAAAACGCAATGGCCAGGCCCACAAACAATTAGGTAAAAAGGGATCGCGTGCGCACAATCGACACAAGGAAATCAGAAAGGCATATTTACAAAGGAACAGAGATAAAAAAAAAAGAGCACGACCAACCCACTTAGGCCGAGCCGACAAGGATGTTGTTGATGGGGATGTGAATCAACTATTGGCAAAAAAAAAAAGAAAAATGAACAAGGGCCATGTTCATCGACCCATTGGGCCCGCGTTGCCAGGCTTCTCTGATGCCCTGTTTGATTCTCTTACCTTGACAATGTAACCGAGCGCGCCCAATGCAGCAAAGCCCATGGCCACCGCCTGCGTGATCTTCATGAATTCTACAAAAAACCAAAAAACGTATTAGAGGACCATGCATTTTTCGTCGAATTGGACGCTTTGTGCGCGCGTGTCACTGGCAATGGCAGGCCGTACCCTTTTGGTCAGGCTTCTTGCAGCGGTTGATGAACTGGAAACCATCCTTGATAAAGACCTTGGGCACTTCAATGACATCCTTGAAGGTTTCTTGCGCTTCAGACGAGCTCATGGTAACGTGTTGATGATAAAAGAAAGTGAAAAAGGGGACGGGGGTAGGCAAGTAGAAAGAAAAGCAAAAAATCAATCAACTTCCAAGGCCAGCTCCATTTGACTTATTGCTTGGAACGTCATGATTGGCCCACCGCCTCATCGCACCCCGCTCAATCCCAACTTGCCACTCTTTTTCGAGCGCCGCGTGCCCAATTGAACCCTCCAATCACGACCAGCGCGTCTCTGGCCCAGGACTCGACAACTTTAAATCACGCAAATCGTATAAAATAACAATTTTTTTGATAAAATATTCACCAAGGACATATTTTAACAAATTTTTACTTGGCGCAGCGCCTTTAGTATTCAAGAGGAAAAGCATATCCAAATTTGAAAAAGATCGAATCAGTGTAGCGCCAATAAATCTTGAAATAGCGCATTTTGATGCCTTTATTTTGGCGCCATTTCTCCAATATACGCGGTTCAAAAGGCACCCCCAGGGTCGTTTGGCTTTCTGTATTCCCGTGCTCGGCAAAACAAAATGTAGTGGTAAAGCTGGTAATAAAAACAAAATATTGATTGCTGTATTAGAGCCTGTTTCTTGTTTACAGTCGATTATGGCCCAACAGCCGTCCCACAAGAGCATTCTATCACTTGCACGAACAATCACAATCGTAGTCATTCAAATGAGCCCATCCAGAAGGGTCTACGACCAACAAGTGTCGCGCAATAGCCGATTTTCGAAAATTGCCCATTTCCCAAGGGATATTTGAAACGGGTGAAATGAAAGTCCTCGGATCGCTACGCTATTTAACCACATGGTAAAACACACCTTGCTCACTGTTAGAAATGCAATAAAACCCTGGGATCAAAACGCTGGTTTTGGAGTAAAACGCGCTTTTGTGAGTTTTAGAGGTGCTTTTCAGTCCAACCCAACTTCAACGAGCACTGGCTGCAGCGCGTCGACCGCGAACCATCCGAAAGAGCGCGTCCTGGCGCGTACGTGGATGCTCGTGATCTATGAAAACTCGCGTTCCGGAAGCGGTGACGCGCGAAACAAAATGGACCAATTTTAGTTCCACTTTTGACGCGTGATGATTCGCACCACCGACGCGTCCTTTAGTCCTTGCCCGCACAGAATTCATGCGCCTGGAGCACCTCTTACTAATGGACACATCAGCACGGCTCCACGACGGGTTCCGTCAAGCAATTTCATTTTGAATTTGAATCTAAATTTACTCATTGCTCGCCAATGACCTGATGGATCAAGGTCCTTTTTTGACCTATTCGCCGTTTCTTGAAGTCATGTATCTGGATGTGCGAATTTGGTGCGATTCTGGAGACCCGCTTTTTCCATTTTAATTTTTGGAGCTCGCCACCGCTGTTTTTAGATTTTGATGGGTGGTGCCCTTTCATGACTGACGGGACAATGCAAATGGTAACCATGTTTCTTGCCTTGAATTTCTCGTTCGTTTGCGTCAAAACAAGAATGGATGAACGCATTCTTGGTCGAGCTAGTGAACAAAACGTGAACTACGATAAGCAAGAAGATTTTCGTTTTTAGTGCGCTCGTCGCGGTTACATTGCCCAGGTTGACGCCTGATGCCGAAAACCGATGAAATCTACCTTTCTGGACAACCATTGACAATATCACTTTTTTTGAAAAAGCAGACACGACAAGTTAAAGTGCACGTATTTTATTGAGATGCATGTGGCTTCGCTTCTATTCGTCATCGTCGCTCAAGGGTATCACTTTTTTAGCTCGCCTTCGTGCGCGCTGGGCGGGGGTGTCGTCGTCACCTTCGTCGTCGTCATCTTCATGTTGTACTTTTTCCACAGGCGTCGCCGTCCGCGACGTCGGCGCCCAGTCCGTCGGCCATGTCCTGTCCACTTTGCCGGCCAATTGCGCCAAGACGTCCATCAATTCCGCATCTTGCAGATAGATATCTAATAAAAAAAACCCCTAAGATTCAGTACAGCCAACTTTTTTTATAAAAAAAAAATAGTGAATTTTACCAAGGTTGTCATCTGCGGTCTGCCACCATTGTTGCAGCGTGTCAATGAGCAAGATGGCGAGTGTTTCTGCGGCGCCGTCAGTATCGAGTGCGGTCTGTTGGACGTCGCGGATGGCGTTTGTCGCGTGATTTTTGAGCGCTACTGCTGTTTCGCGCGCGTCACGCATGTGCCACGCTTTTAGCACGACAGCCACGACCAATGGTGGCTGCGAGCGGGCACAGAACCGCAGCAAGGACTGCACAAGCGCCGCGCTGGCATTCACATGCGACAATGCCGTCAAAAGCATGGCAAGCACCTCGGCACCTAGCAAAAAAGTGAAAAAAGGGCGTTTATGGCCACGATTGCTCTTTTTTCTTCTTCTTTACCCTTGCCGTCAAGTAGTTCGTCAATGCCGTTTGCACGCCAATGTTCATAGAGCGCGTCATGTGCCTGCAATTCGGCGTCCAACAGGTGCCATGCGGTGGCAAGCTCGTAATGATCCATTTGCGCCATGGCGGTGCCCAGAACGCGGTGGTCCGCGTGTCGACCAAACACGCGCGTGGTGCCCGCTTGCAGCGCAACGCCAAGCAGTGCAACATCTGGCGGGAGCGCCATGCGCGCCACCAAACGCAGCAAATCCACGCGACCCACCGATGCAGACGCCAGATACCGGTACACAAACGGAACCACTAATGCAAACGCCTCAAGGTTGTAATTGGAGAGCATCTAGGACGAAGAAAAAGGTGGGGATTGAGCCATGCAAATGCCTGATTTTTTCATTTTTTCATTTTTTCATTTTTTTTTTTTTTTTTTTTTTTTTTTTTTTTTTTTTTTTTTTTTTTCCCTTGAGATCCTTGAATAAAGCGCGTGGTAGCGCATCCGCATCGTCCATCTCTTCGGCCTGAGCGTCGCTGGGGATCATGATCTCTTGATAGCTTGTGGCGATGGTTTCAGCCCATCGGTCGGACGATTGGGGGTGGGCTGCCAGTTGTCTGGCATCAAAAACACGTCAATTTTTTTTGACTTTTTTTGTATGCGCGTATTTTTTTTTTACCCTGCGATGAATGCCCACCAGCGCATGCCGACCAGATGTTTTTTGCCATGTTTGCAGCGGCGGGCGAGTGCAGAGAGCAATTGGACCATTTTCTCGCGATTTGCCGCGTCGTCCTTGTGGGTCCAATAGAGCCAAAAGATCTCATCAAGCGGATCGGTGACCCCATCCATGATCAGCGCATCCTCGGACACCATGACTTTGCCATAGTCTATATGCGAGTGTGCCAGCAGCAGCCGTGTGCCTACCTTGACAATCCACGACCCTAGACTGCTCGTCAGCGTCTCTGGCGCAATCGTCTAAAACGAAAGAGTGAGAATCCCCACCTATTTCTCGTTTTTTTATCTTTTTTTCTCGCTCTTTTTTCTCTAATTTTTCTCTCTTATTACCATGCGCAGATAGACTGCGAGGATCTCCTTGAGGCTGCGCTTGGTAATGATGAGCTGGACGCTTGCCTCATCGGGATCATTTGCGGCGCTGGCGATCAGGAGCTTGCATGCGGCCTGGAATCGCTCAATGGCGTCGCCAAAGATCCAGTACGACTGGCTCGATTGCATGCCTTCGTCAGGGGTGCCATCTACATCCATGGCTCCGTCGTCCAAATCAGAATAATCACTGTCGTCCGCATCAAGAGGGTCCATTGGCGCCACAACAGGCTGTTCGACCACCACGGGGGCCGTAGTCAAAGTCGGGGGCGTTTCAATGGCCGCCACCACAGGCACCACGTCCTCGACAGCCACAGGAATCGTCGTCGTCGTCGCCTCTTGCATGACCACGTCATCACTGGCCTCTCCTGGTTCCAGATCATCATCCACGACCGCAGCAACAGGTTCTTCCTCCATGGGTGCGTCCATTGGTGGCGCAGCTGGCGCGTCCTCGGCTGGAACGGGTGCAGGAGCCGTCTTTGCTGCAGAAGCAGGCGTCGTAGCAGACTTGGTGGCGGCATCGTCATCTTCTGTGGGTGGCAGCTGCAGACACTCGCCAAATAACACTTTGATCATCTTGCGCACAGGCGGCTCGAGCGACGGGCATTGATAAATCGGCGCGAGACTCCTAAAAAAAAAAATCAAAAAGGAAATGAACAAAAACATAATAAATATTTAAAAATTGGCGGTTTTTCTTTACCGGATGACCATCATTTTAAGCATGATTTGCATGCCGCAGATGAGCGAACGCTTGATGTCGTTGCGCATGGGCACATAGTACTCGTTGGAGGCGTGGTAGAGGAATTCGAGCATGGTGGACGTGATGTGTGGGTACCTTTCGACGGATCGCTCCATGAGCAGCATGGCAGGCTCTACTTTCGAGGATCAGAACCCAATGGATCACGCGCCAACTTTTTTTTTCTTCTCTTTGGGGCTTACCAATCAACATCAGGTTGTCATTTGGCTCGAAAAAAAGCCAATCCAGCGTCATGGCTAATTTGACATTGGCCGACACCACGGCACTCTGTGCGCGCGTCGCGCGAAAATGGGATAGGTAAGAGACGCGTCAAATTTGCTATTTTCAGAAGGGGGTTTTACCTTGATCGTACGAAGGAGGGACCCAATGATCACATAGCGAGGCACAATGTCGCTCTGCAGCAGCTGGTTGTTCGGATACCATCCGGCGACAATGTAGCGAATGATGTCCACAAGAAAGCCCTCGCCATCCCCGTGGCTGCAGAACCGTTGCATGAACCAATTCAGATTACGCTGATACGAATTGAAGCGAAGCTGTATAATTTTTTTTAAAAAAAAGAGGGATGGTCAGCCATTGGCCTCTCTCCCTTCCCTTTCCCCACCAGAGATTACCTCTTGCAAGATAAACATCAGTTTGTGCTCCATGTCGGGTGTGAGGCGACTCTTTAAAAAGTCCTTGTGTGTGGGCGTCTTTAGCAGTGCGTGAATTCCAGGGAAATTGGGCGCAAATTGCTGCGGCCGATGCACCAGGTCGTTCCACACGTGCTGAAAGTCGGGCAAATGATACACATCCTGCAGCGCGCGCACAAGATCGCGTCCAATCACGCTGCATGCCGTCCACTACAGCCCCAAAAAAAATGAGTTCAATCGCCACAAAACAAAAGAAAAAGCATGCCAAAAACGCGTCTCCATATACGCCACCTGCCGCGTCTCATGTCATTTTGCTCAAAAAAAGAGGAAAGACGCGTCCCAGACAACGGAAATGCACGTATTTCGCAATTTTTTACCTTTTCACGGAGCATGGTGACGACGAAGCGGATTTCCTTTTGCTGCAGGGGTGTGGCAGTGATGGAGCGGTGTTCGGGGATCAGGCGCAAGTACAGGTACACGGCGGTGGCAAGGAGTCGCGGCGCATTGTCCAGCCATCGGCGATGCTGCTCGAGCAGGCGGAGCACCTGGTCGGCCAGGAACAGGTTGTTGGCACCGATATCGGCACCGCCGCGGATCTGCCGCAGCAGCCACACATAGAGACCGTCCATGTTGGCTACATTCATCAGGGTCAATTCATTGAACATCCAGAGCATCTAATCAAAAAGAGGGCAAAATCAGCCGTTTGCGTCCCCCCCAATCGCGTCCGTTTGCGTTCATTTACATTGGTGAGCACGTGGCGCTGCAGCAGCGCAAACTTGACGGTCTTGACGAGCGCGTATAGACGGTCTTTGACACACACATATTGATCGCGATTGACAACCGTGATGAATTGAAAGTGCTGGCGAATCGCCTCGGGCTCAGTGACAGCGCCATAGAACAAACCGCCAATCAGGCGCACATAATCCTCCCTGGACCGCGACGCCTTTTTTTTTAAAAAAAAAATTGTAAAAAAAAATAGAAAATGAGGTAAATCTCGCGTTTTACCTTCTCCTGAAGGTACGTGTGCAGCTCCAGCTCGGATTTATCTGCCGTGTCCTGGCGGTATTGGGCGTAGCAGGTGGCCAGGTCCTTTGTAGATTCCAAAGAAAAAGGGGCTCGCGTCAGTACTTTTTGATAAATAGAGAGAAAAGCACAGTTTACCTGTTCCCAGTCGTCGATAGGATCAAGGGGGTCGTCGATAAAAAGCCTAGAAATAGACTCCATGGGGGCAGAAAGGTGGCGCGTCAGGACAAGAAAAAAAAGAAGGGAAACAACTTTTTTTTTTTTTTTTTTTGTCGCAGGCAAAATGCATCCGATTTTGAAATGCCGCTCCCCTTTTGCAAAATAAAAAAAAAAAATCGCGCCCTTTTTTAGGCTTCCGCTTTTCTTTGTCTCTCTCCTTTTTCTTCCTCGTTCCTCTTTTTTTTTTTTTTTTTATTCGTTTCTTTTGTGATTCCCTCTCGTTTCTTTTAGCTTACTTTTCCCTTTTCTTGCAGCATTGCTCTATTGAAGCTTGTTTTTCCCCCCTCTGTGGCATCGTTTCTATCCCCCTTTTTTCTTTCTTTCTTGTTTTTGCCGCCCATGGAGCCAGGCATCGGCCCTTTTAGCCCCATTGGTGATATTGATCCGTTCCAGCCGCTCGATGCGCCGTCATTGTCTTCGCCGGGCGTCCTTCGACCGTCTTGGACGCGGTCGCCCACGCCCGACTTTCTTCGCGGCAGGCGTGTGTCGTCCAAACATGCTGAATTACAAAATCCCGGCACTTTTGCGGCGTCACCCAGGACCAGCACGATGCCCAAGGAGCCGACGACGTCCAGACGGCCACACATCGATGCAAAAGTACCAAAGCGCTCGCATTCGCCTCTGCAGCCATTGGAAAACAAGGAAAATGTCGCCGTTCGCTCGCCGCGCGCCACGATCCAGCGTCCCAGCCACGATGTCGCGGGCAAAATCGACGCGGACGAGGTGAATCACGCCGATAAAAAGCAAAAGACGACGAATTGGGCGGGGATGGGCAACAGTGCTTTGAGCAGCCTTCCACAGACACTCTCGCAGAAGCACGACGCCACGTTCCATCCATCCAGCAGCACTAGCTACACCCCGGCCACCTCAATCTCTGGGGAAAAGAGCCACCAGCAAGACCTGTTTGCTCTTGCCCAGGAAGACATTGCCAACGACGTGCAATTCCTTCTGGCCATGCCCCTCGATGACGACGACGAAGACGAAGACGACGATCTGCACCTCCTCCGCGGCTCGGCGTCCTCCGCCTCAATCTCAACCATCTCCACAAAGCCAAAAACACAAAACACCGCACAATGCCCATCGCCCCATCATCCTCACCACCACCACGATACCCACACCATCCACGCCATGGATCTTCAAACGCCCTACGCAGCCGCCAAACGCGCTATCCCACCTCGCTTTTCCGCCGCACCCATCCCAAAGGACCTCATGCGCCGCCAAAAGGATCACACCAAAGACAGACACGCGTTTCTGCAGGTAAAAAACAAGAAAAGGAAAAACGAAGCAATTCACGCGCGTCGCGTCATGCTCACTTTTTTTTAAAAAAAATTTGGCAGGAGCTGCAATCCACCAACTCGGCACGCCGCGCGCTCGCGCATCGGGACGAAAATGGCGCAAATGGCGCAAATGACGAAAATTCGCTTGCGCACGGCGAGAAAAAGTCGTTTGCATTGAAGCCGCACGCAGCCAAGACGCAAAAGGAGCCATTGCAGCCATTGCAGCCATCGAAAGAGCCATTGAAGGCGCAGCAGCACAATGACGTCGTTTCCAGAGCCAAGCAGCAATTGGAGCAACTGAAAAAGCCTAGTGCATCATCCTTTCATGATTTGCCAAAGACATCCGCCTCATTGTCTGCTGCATCCTCACAGCCAGTGGCCAACAAGCCATTGCAGCCTGTCCCTCCCCTTCATTCTCTCCCTCAGCAGCCGCAGCAGCCGTCATCGCAGCAAAAGGCGTCCATCTCGGCCAAACAACAGCAACCACAGGCACAGGTGCCAGCCTCGTCGTCATCGTCATCGTCGGCACGACCACCACGCAAGGAATTGCAGAGCAAAGTCGTGGTGCATGGCTATTTGTTCCAGGTCTTGAATGTCATCAGCTCCGGCGGCTCGTGCACCGTGTACCGCGTCTTTAGCCGCAAATTGAACCGCACCGTCGCGCTCAAATACGTACAAAAAAGCACACTCCACCCAGAAGCGTTCCAGGCGTGCCTCGAGGAGATCAAATTCCTTCGCTATTTTGAAAAACACAGCGTCCGCTACGTCCCTCGCTTCTTCACCTTTGAGCAGAGCCCAAAGACCGACGATCTGTACATTGTAAGCATCGGATTTACGCCATGGCCATGCTGCAAAACGCGCCAAATGTTAATTATTTTGGGTTTTTTGATTTTTTTTTTGCTCTTACGTAGGTGATGGAAGAGGGTTCCTATGACCTGACGACCGCGCTCTACAACATGCGCCAAAGCCCCCTGCGCATGGAGACCATCCGCGACTACTGGTACAAGGTAAATACTTGAAGAAAAAGAGGAAAGAAGAAGAAAAAGCGCAGCCAGAGGCTCATTTTACGTCGCGATGCGTTTTTTTTTTTTTTTTTGTAGATGGTGCGCGCGGTCAAGTCGATCCATGACGTACATGCACTGCACAGAGACTTGAAGCCGCACAACATGCTGGTCATGCCAAACAGCGAGTTCAAGCTGATTGATTTCGGCATTTCCATCAAGCTGTCGAGCGACACGGGCTATTCGTACGTTTCTAGGGCCATTGGCACGCCGGCATACATGTCCCCGGAATCATTCCGCTATCACACCCACGAGCCCAAACGCTTCCGCGTAAGATGCATGGTCAAAAATCAAAAAAGAAAAGAAATGGAAGGAAATGGAAATGGAAATGGAAATGGACTGCGCTTGCTGACACGCTTTCTCGTTTCTTAGCTGACGCTTGCCACGGATATTTGGGCGCTCGGGTGCATTTTATACGAGATGATCTATGGACGCACGCCTTTTGCCGATGACACGGGCAAATCGTCGTCGCGACGCGTGTGTGACCCCACGTACGCGGTGCCGTACGCCACCGCGGTGCGCTACGAGGCAAGCAGCAGCAACGGCCGCGGCAATGTATACCCCTACCAGCGTGATTATTACACGCGCGACGCCAATGTCACGCTCGTCGACCCAAAACTCATCGACACCATCAAAAGATGCCTCCATCACAACCCAAAGGCACGCCCCACGGCCGCCACCCTGCTTGGCGAATTGGATGCTGAGCGCGCTGACGCTCTCACCGCGTCCAATCCCCCATTGACGCCACCAAAGACCACCACGACCACCTAAACTTGTGTTTTTTTAGTTATTTTGCTTCTTTCATACATGCATGATGATTAAATCGATTCCCTTTTGCTCATTCTTGCCGTCCAATTGCCATCTCTAATATAAACGCGCCGAGTGCATGCAATCGAAAAGAGAGAAAAAAATGGGGATGTGGCTTTCCAAATGGAAAAAACAAGAGCCGAGCCCGCCAACGAACAAAAGCGACAGCGCTTTGAATCATCAGTGTCACAGGTCATGCCATTGGTCAGCCGGGCCTACCAGATTTCAAAGCATCTCCAAAGCCGGGCCGCAAAGCGCACGGTGATTGGCTCCGCGCGGGGTAAATCCTGCCACCCATCCATAAAAAGGCAAAATAAGGTACATGGCGGCCTCTATTCTTTTTTTCTTTTTCCTTACCTTTTTTTTTTCTCTCTCTCTCGTTTCACGTTTCAGCCCTTCCTTTTGCCCTCCCCTCTCTTCTCTTTTCTTTTTTTTATATTCTCTCGATAACACCTATGGCCTTGGCACAAAAGACCGAAAAAAAGCATACGCCTTACAAGGACCTCTTTGTTTCCTTTTCTATTGCCAGTCTGGCCGCCATGTCGGCTGTCACCTTTAGCAACCCTGTAAGCCCTTGTCGTCCTTGTTTTACTGGCATTTGACAAAGAAAAGGAAACGTCCAATGGCTCATTGTCTCTCTTTTTTCTTTCATTTTATGACAGATTGAGGTAAAACGACCTTTCTATTGAAGGACGGCGGCGCAGCGCGCCAATTGGCGCCCGCCCTCGGTAGAATGATCAAGAATGGCTCATCTTTGTTTTTTTTCACCTTTTTATTAGGTTGTCAAGACGCGATTACAGCTGCAAGGTGAATTGGTGCGTGCGGGGACACTTTCCGTGGCGTCGCGGCCGTATCACAACAGCTTCCAGGCGATGAATTTGATTTTCAAAAACGAGGGATTCCGGGGCATTCAGCGCGGGCTGGGCGTCGCATACATTTACCAAGTTTGCTTGAATGGCAGCCGTCTTGGCCTGTATGGGCCTGTGCACAACACCGTCATTGAGACACTTGGCTTGCAATCGGCCCAGAGCAAAGTGGCTGCCGGCGTGTTTGCAGGTGGCGTGGCTGGCGTCGTGGGTGCCATTCTCGGGTCGCCGCTGTACTTGATCAAAACTCGCCGACAGTCGTTTTCGCCCGTTTTCAAAAACATTGGCCATCAGCACGAAATCAGCGGATCGTCTTTTGCGGCATTGGCGCAAATCTACCGCCAGGAGGGTGTCAAGGGTCTGTACCGCGGCGTCAGCGCCGCCGTGCTGCGCGCGGCCATGGGCTCCTCGGTCCAGGTGCCCAGCTACATGTTTGGCAAGGAATTGCTCATGAACCGCTTCAATATGCCCGATACCCTGCCTACCCACTTGGCCACTTCCATGTGCTCAGGCTTCCTCGTCGCCGTCGTCATGAACCCGCCCGATGTCATCTCCACACGCATGTACAACCAGGGCGTCGACCCGAAAACAGGAAAGGGCCTCCTCTACAAGAGCACATTCGATTGTCTGCGCAAAATCATTCACACAGAGGGCTTCCGCGGCCTCTACAAGGGCTTCCTCGCACACTTTTTGCGCATCGGGTAAAATCCTCAAAAAAAGAACAAAAAAAAGCGCATTGTGGGCTAATTCTCGTCTTTTTTTTTAATTGTTTCTAGTCCCCACACCACCCTCATGTTCGTCTTTATGGAACAATACAAGGCACTGTACGGCAAATACCTCGCCAATTAGATAGATTAGGACCAAAAAAAACACGCATTTTGAAGCCAATCTCTGTAAAATAGGCCATCCTTTGTTAGACTCTACTTTTTTGATACACATTTCCAAGTTTAAAAATATATTTTCATGCTCTGCACACGCTGTGGGCTATCGGGGGGGGGGCATTTGCCAAGCTCATGACGCAGCAAATAAAGCCTTGTGATGCAAACATGCGCCACATCGATGATAATTGCTGTAGGGAATGCCCTACAAAGAGAGGCTTGCCCGTTCATGCTTCTGGTAGTCGCGTCATTGGACACGGGGGTCATTAAAAAAAAAAAAAGAATCCCGCCTTTTTCATCGATTTATCAAAGGTTCACGAAAATCCGCCCCTGGATCGGCCCCAGACTAAAGAGTCTGTGCAACCGTGCTTGCATGAAAAAGTTTCAGTGAGTAAATTTACGCACAGATCACATGAGCGGACGCGTGGCCGTGCGCTCGCCACGATAGACAGCATCGCAATCGCGCACTAAAAAAGCAAAAAAGCCATCCATCCGTCCCATCCATGCCTAATTTATTATGCACCACGCGCCCCAATCCCCTGGTGTTGAAGCGCGCACGCCCACGTTGCTCTTCTCGGCCAATTGTACGCTGCAAGAGGTGTAAATGTCGTGTTTAATGCTGTCTGATGGAGTTTGATGGTTCGCAGGACGAATGAAATGGAATAGCGCGGTCACGCGTGCACGTGGACGACATGGTACGACGACTTGCCAATGCGCAGCAGGCACACCAGGCCGTCCATGATGTCGGCATCGCTTAATTTCTGCCGTGGGTCTGTGACGCGTGCATTGTTCAGGTAGAATCCGCCCGCTTTGATACGTTTCTGCGCCTCGGCTGTCGAATTGGGAAAAAAAAGGCCATTGGCAATGAGAAACGAGACTTGGTTTGACCACGGAATTACTTACATTTGGACTTTGTCGCCTGAATATCGGCGGCAAGCTGGTCAATGCCCTTGCCAATGACATCGTCACGGTGCAACGCCGTGAATCGGTGCGCATCGTCCTTGAACGCGTCCACAATGTCCTGACCAGACACCGTCGCCAGATCCTCGCCAAAAAGAACCTTTGTCGCCACCTGAGCGCGTCGCACCGCGTCCACTGCAATAAACAAAAAAGTGTGAAAAACAGCTGCCTTTTCTTATGATGGGGGTTTGCCATTACGTCCATGTACCAATTCGGTCATTTCCGCAGCGAGCGTCTGCTGCGCAACTCGCAATTCGGGTTGTTGCTAATTAAAAAAAATAGTGAATTTGCGGACATTGGCGCCACATCCCTATTTTTTTTTTTTTACCTTGTGCTTTAGCATGATGGCATGGATGTCGCTTTCCTGAAGGAGCGTGAACATGGGCAGGTATCTTTCAACGTCGGCGTCCGTGGTTTTCATAAAGAACTTTGTAGAAAAGGGGGTGAAAAACGCGGTCAATGGCATAACCATCTTACTTTTTTTTTTTTTTTTTTTTTTAACCTGATAGAAATCAAAGATGGTGGTCATGGACTCGTCGAGCCACACGGCATTGCCGGCAGACTTTCCGAATTTCTCGCCGGTGGACGTGAGCAGGAGCGGGATCGTGATGCCATAAGCCTTTGGCGACGCCTGGTCGACCGGGTTGCGGCGGCCAATCATGTCAATCCCTGCCGTGATATTGCCCCATTGATCGCTGCCACCGAGCTAGTAAAAAAAAAAAAAAAGAAAAGCGAAATAAGCGCGCCTGGATGCTATTTTTTATCCCTTTTTTCAATTTTTTTCGTTTTTTTCTTTTTACGTACCTGGATGCGGCAGTCATGGTGCTTGTAGAGATAGTAGAAATCATACGCCTGGAGGAGCTGGTAGGCGAATTCGGTGAAGCTGATGCCCTGCGTCGAGTCCAGACGCGATTTGACGCTTTCTTTGGCCAGCATGGTATTGACGCGTGCGTAGCGGCCGACGTTGCCCAAAAAATCGAGCGCCGACATGCCATGGAACCACGTGTAGTTGTTCAGCACCTTAGGCACCTGCATGGTCGTGCCATCGTGCGCGTCCGTGCCCACATATCCGCGTCGCTTGGCGTACGACGCGCCGTTCGCAAAGAATCGGTGGATCTGCGCCTCAATTCCTGCCACATTCGCTTCAAGCACATCACGCTCAAGCGGCACACGTTCCGAATTGCGCCCAGAAGGATCACCAATGCTGCCCGTCGCACCGCCAACCTATAAAGCAATGAAAAAAAAGAGAAATCAACGTGTCAATGGCGGCCAATTGGTCGCTTTTTTCGGTTTTTTACCAGGGCGATGGTCTGGTGCCCGCGGACGTGGAAATGCAGCAACCCCATGAGCGTCAGCAAGTTGCCCAAATGCAGCGATCGCGCCGTGGGGTCAACACCGCAGTAAATGGCCGTCGGACGCGTGACATGGTCCACAAGATCAGGACTGCGCAAGTAGAAAAGTGAGCAAAAGGTGGCGGAATGTGGCAAAAAACAACGTTTACCTCGTCGTGTTGGCAAGCAGACCGCGAAAACCAAGATCGCTCACCACATTGGGAAGCGTGGACAAGGCGCGAGCCTGCACGCGCAAGCACCGCGCCGGAAGAACACGCACAGCCGTCGATCGTAGTCGAAACATGTTGAAAAGTAAAAAAGAGAGGCACCAAAAAAAAGAATTGACAGGCCCCTCATATGCCCTGGAACCCCGACGCCCGGGGTCAACATTCGCGCCCCGATGTCCTTTTTTACGCGTCCCATTTCATGCCAATCGTTCATTAAACGCCAGCAGGGCATCAACAAGCACCTTGCAGTGCTGCAGAGCCTCGACACGTACAGAAAAAAAAGCGAACCACAACCAATTAAACCAAAAAAATTGAAAAGAGAGATTTCGCTCGCTTTGCCACCCCACGGCCATGACGTGTTCGGTGAAGCGTGACCTTCTCGTTCGAATGAGCCCACCCTTGGGAAGTTTGAATGGCTGAATGACGCGCAAACATGATTTTTGAAAATCACTATATTTCCTGGGGGTACAGTCGAGGATTTGAAAAGGTCAAATTTAGGTCCTCGGATCACCACCGCTTCAAGTATATTGGTTAGCATGTCACGTTCACCGACAAAAATGCAATAAAACCCTAGGGCACATCGACCGGTTGTCGCGCAAAATGCAATTTGCCTCTTTTTTTCGCGTCAAGGCAAAGTTGACGAAAATTGGCCACAGAGCCACAAAACAGCGACCATCAGAAAGATCACGACCTGTTGCGTACGTGGAGAACAATGATCACCGCAAAAACGAGTTCTAGGCAGAATTGATGCGAGCAGATCGTTTGCGGGGCATATTTGACGCGTGAGAAACCGCGTCAGACGTCGGGTGCCACGCGTCTGTTCCTATTCAATCCCATACTCCTGGCATTTCTCTTGCTAGTGGACGCGTCGGCGCGGCTCAATGAACGCGTTTTTCCCGTGCAATTCGCGCTTGAAGTTTTAACGAAAATTGCACATTTCTCGTCACCCCGCAAATCGATCTCACGCTTTTTTGCCGTTCTTCGCCGTTTGACCACGCGATACATCTTATGGGCAAGTTTGGTGGGATTCTGGCGACCCAAGTTTTCCATTTTGGTTTTGGCACCTCGTCACAATGATTTTTCAAATGTCGTGTGGCGTGCCCCAAAATGATTTTTGTCATATGCAATGGTGCCCAACACTCGCCATTGTGTGCGCTTGACATCCTTTGACCGTCGTCACGTCAACTTTGTTGCTGCCGGTTGTAAATTCATCGAAAATCGATGAAATGGCTTAAATTGCGGTTTCTCGACCACCACTTGATCAATCGCCATTTTTACTGCACAGCTTACAGCAAACAGATGCCCAAAAACGTCTGCAGCAAGTTTTTGATTCGCTTCATTATCAAGCCGTGCCGTGAAATACATCAAAAACGCAAGAAATGCCAAATTCAAATTTTTTGACGACACAGCGATTGGATCTCTACCATATCAGCACCAGTTATACCTGAGAGTTGGAACACCAAGAACCAAGAAGCAACTTTTGGTCTGCTTGGGCAAGCGCTCAAAGAAACCATAATCATTTAAAATGCGAAAAAGTGCAAGACCAGGACAATTTCAGCCGGCCGTGGCAAGAAACGAGTATGCAAGGAACCTTTCTCCATCTCAATTGATCCCCGTGGACATGCGATGTGCGCTTTGAAACATATTCTTGAATGGTGAAATTAGGATTTATGCGAATTTTAACAGATGCAATGAACTAGTTTCGTAAGAGAGCATTGACGACGTGCGACACGCGCAAGTTCTTGAGGTCGGTGTACGTCTGTCCGGTGCCGACAAAGTAGATTGGCTGGCCCGTGATGTAGGTCATGGTCAACGCGGCGCCCATCTGCGTGAAAATAAGAAAAAAAAAAGAAATGAGCGGTTTTGTTCGTCAATCAAAGCAAGAAAAATACCTTGTCGTCGATAGTGTCGAATTTTGTGAGGATCATGCCGTCGATATGTCGTGGATTTTGCAGGCCCGAAAAATCCTTTAGGGCCATGTTGAATTTTGTGAGCTGGTCGACGGCCTCGTTGCCGACGAGGGCCTCGCCGACAAAGATGATCTTGTCGGGGCTGTTGACGGCGACGAGCTTGGCGAGTGCGCGCATGAGGGGTTCATTGTCTTGCATGCGTCCGGCCGTGTCGATGAGCACAACATCAAACCCTTGCGCGCCCGCATACGCAATCGCGTCCTTGGCAATCCCCGCCGAGTCCTTGCCATAGCCACGCTCAAACAGCTCGACGGAGCCCATGCCGCTCGTCTGCAGCGCACGCAAATTGCGCGCATGCACGCGCAATTGCTCCACCGCACCGCTGCGGAACGTATCACACGCCGCAATAAGCACCTTCATGTTGTTCTGCAGCAGCCAGAAACACACCTTGCTCAAGTTCGTCGACTAGCAAATGAAAAAAAAAAAAAAAATAGAAAACACAGTTAGCAAATCTCTCTTCTTTTCCCTCTTTCCATTTTTTTCCATTTTTTTCACTTTTTTCACTTTTTTGATTGTACCTTGCCGACGCCATTGACGCCGATAAAGGTGATGGTATAGGGTCGATGCTCCGCCTTTGCTTGTTCAATGTCGCGCAGAATGTCGAGCGATGTCTTTGGGGTGAGGACGCGTTTGAGAGCGGCTTCCATGCTGGTGCGGACAACGGTGGCCACGCGCTCGAATTGGCCGAGCTTCTTGCCAAGCAGGTTGGATTTGACGCTGTCACAGACGTGCTCTGCGATCTCCTTTGCGACGTTTTTCGTGATTAGTTGGTTTTTCATCGTGGAAAGGATCGGATCGAGCGCGTCCTCGGTCAACTCACGCTGCGTGAATGATTTCAGCAGCGACGAAAACATGCCGCCGGACGCAGCCGCCGTCTTTGCGCTTGTAGTCGCTTCCAATTCGTCGTTTTCTTCGTCGTCATCGTCATCCACGTCCTCGGGCACATCCACGTCCTGGACCTCGTAGACGCCCTGCTTGTTCTTGGTGCCGAGCTTGGCACTGTCGACGAATTGGGCCTTGATGGCATCCGCATCGAGGGTATCCGTGCTGTTGCCGCCGCTATAGTCGAGCGCCTCCATCTCACCCTTGGCAATCTGCCCGTCCCACACGCGCATTTGCTTTTGCGACTTTTTCTTCTCACTGCCGCCGCTCGGACTGCCTTTGGGCTTGGGCGACTTGCGGTTCATGCTCGGACCACGCGGACTCGATTGCAAATGCAGCGCTTGGATGTTTTTGGCAATCTCATCTTCGCCATTCGACACTCCAGACGGCGAGGACTTGCCTAGAAAAAAAAAAGACATCACGAGCTGTGTGAGCGGGCGCTTGTCGATCTTTCTTGTCAATGCCCATTTGTACCTGATTGCGACCCCTTGAGCGTATTGCCAAATTTCTTGGTATCCTCGAATTTGCGCGGTGCGCGCGTCGTTTGCTAATAATGGAAAGGGGTTGTGAGCCCGACGCACTCAAGCCATTGTCCACTCAAAGTTTACCGAGGCATATTTGCTTTCAAGATTCTGAAGAACTTGCTGAAACATGGGTGTAAACCCGGAATAATCGCCATGGATCCCCTGATCCTTGGTAATGTCCTGTCGATACGTGTCAATGAACAGGCGCTTGACCGTCTCGAGCAGTTCGTCCAGGAAGGGCAGCTGCAGAATCTTTTGGTACGCCACCTACATGAATAAACAATCGAGAAATTGCGCATTTGAGCTTTTTTTTTTCTCTCGCCCTGTTTTTCATTGCTTTTTTTTTTGTGTGTGTGCAAAACGTTACGACAAAGATCAGGTCCAGCTGGTTAGCAAAGGTCCACTTTAGCGCATAGGTGTCCTTTAGGTACGTGTTTGTGGCGCCGCGCTCCTCTATCAAGACATCCTTGATAAGCGCCGTGACAGGGCCCTGTGCAGCCACGGGGGCGAAATTCTGCTGCCAGAGCACAAGACCGCCCTTGTTCAAGATGGTGAAAAGGTCCAACATAGTTGTAAAAAAAGAAGACAAAAGAAAGAGCAGGAAGAAAATGACCTCCGCAATTGCCTTTTATCGCCCAACGGCGTATCATGCGTTGATTGGTGATCGCCAGCTGGGCCCCTTGGAGCGCCTTTTTGGCCCTCCCCATTGCCATCCATTGGAGAGCCAACGCCATTGCTACTGCTCTTTTTTTTTTATTATCAGGCAGCATGATTTCTCGGACAAAGTGCAAAAATAAGCCCAAAAAAAAAAAAAAAAAAAAAAAAAAAAAAAACGGGGGAGGGAGGACAATGGGCCATTGGCCGTGCAACGAAGCAAGTAAAAAAGGTGAGGGGACCGTGCTCCACACCAGATTTGCCCCAAAATTAAAGATTGAATTGAGCATTGCCGCACTTGTGTGCCGGGGGGTGGCCAGGAAGCCAAAAAAAAAAAAAAAAACTGTCAAAAAATTGGGTTAGACGAGGCGGGGCCAATCAATGGGCTGCAATGGCGGACAAGGGGGCTCCATCGCAGTCACCCGAAAAAAAAAAATTGTTGCCCTTGTTGATTGTTTTTTTTTCCAATTCCTCTTTTTCTTTCTCTTTCCCTTTCTTTTTCTCTACTTTTCTTTCTCGGTCATGTTGCGAAACGCTGCTCGTCTTGCCCGCCCCGCTTTGGCTCTTGCCAAGCCCTCGGTAAGTGGCTCTATCGACATACACGCCTTGTTGCTTTCGCACAAACACATATTTTTTTTGTGTTTTTCGTCTTTTTTTTTTTTTTTTTTACTGCCTCGCCTCTGACGACGTCTCTCTCTTTTAGGTCCGTGCCAACTTGGGTGCCACTGCTCTGCGCGCCTACGCCACCGCCAAGCCCACCACCTCGGAGGTCTCGTCCATCCTCGAGGAGCGTATCCTCGGCTCGTCGTCCGAGGCCAACCTCCAAGAGACCGGCCGTGTCCTGTCCATTGGTGACGGTATTGCCCGTGTCTATGGCTTGAAGAACGTCCAAGCTGAGGAGATGGTTGAGTTCTCCAGCGGCCTCAAGGTACGTGTTTTCTCGATTTGTCGATTTTTGATGACCCAATTGGGCCCTACCATTGGCGTAAATGCTCATTTTTCTTCATTTTTTTTCCTTTTTGCATTGTAGGGTATGGCCCTCAACTTGGAAGCCGACAACGTCGGTATTGTCGTGTTCGGTAACGATCGTTTGATCAAGGAAGGCGACACCGTCAAGCGTACTGGTGCCATTGTCGACGTCCCCGTTGGTCCCGGCATCTTGGGCCGTGTTGTCGATGCTCTCGGCAACCCCATTGACGGCAAGGGTCCTCTCGACACCACTGGCCGCTCGCGTGTCCAGGTCAAGGCGCCCGGCATTTTGCCCCGTCACTCCGTCAACGAGCCCATGCAGACTGGTATCAAGTCTGTCGACTCGATGGTGCCCATTGGCCGTGGTCAGCGTGAGTTGATCATTGGTGATCGTCAGACCGGCAAGACCGCCGTCGCCCTCGACACCATCCTCAACCAAAAGAACTGGAACAACGGCTCCGATGAGTCCAAGAAGTTGTACTGTATCTACGTCGCCGCGCACAAAAAGGGCAAAAAAAGAAAGGTTCCGCTGCCCAGACCAAGGCCATGAAGCAGGTCGCTGGTTCCCTCAAGCTCTTCTTGGCCCAGTACCGTGAAGTCGCCGCCTTCGCCCAGTTCGGTTCCGATCTCGATGCCTCCACCCAATTCTTGCTCAACCGTGGTGCCCGCCTCACCGAGTTGCTCAAGCAGCCCCAGTACTCGCCTCTGTCCATCCAGGTCCAGGTCCCCATTGTCTTTGCCGGTGTCAACGGCTTCCTCGACAAGATCCCCGTCAACAAGGTCGTCGACTGGGAGAAGGACTTCATCTCCCACATCAACTCCGAGCACAAGGACACCCTCGAGGCCATCCGCACCCAGGGCGTCCTCTCCAAGGAATTGGAGGGCAAGCTCCGCGAGATTTGCGACAACCACACCAAGGCCTTTGCCGCCTAAATGGTGTTGGATCCCCCCAAGCAGATTTAAACCTCCAAATTGCCAAACTCTTCCACTCTCCCACAACCCCACACACTTGGTCGTGACATCCCCATGATGCACAACTTGGTGCACACCAAACTCTTTTTTATTTCTCCTTTCTAGATTCTCGTTTGAGAAATAAAAAAAAAATCATTTTGCTTGTTCTTCGTTTGCCCCTAAACAAAGTTTTCAATGGACGCGAGCATCAGCGTATTTAATGCAAAAGGTGCAAATCAAAGAGGTGCAAATCAAAGAAAGCGAAATTACAAAATGGTGCGCAAAAGTGGCAAACAATTGCCTGGCGCAGCCGCCAATAGAGCTTGACTGCAAATTGAGCAAGCTGCAGCCGCTGTCGATCTGCCTCTTGGTTGAGTGCAGTCCTCATTGCTTCGAAAACAGCAAGTCAAGCAGGTCATTTTCGAGAGATGAGATGCAAATCGCCGGGTTTTCTTCTCAAAGTTGCTAAAATCTTATATCATAATTGTGAATTATCCCATCATACTGTATCATCCTGCTGCATCATTGCGTCCTCGTATTTGATACATGGGATACAGTCTATGAGGCAAAAACACATGTAAACGGCTTGCAAATTAAGGTATTTTATGGTAAAAATATTGCAAAAAAAACGAGTCTAAAAATACGTATCATACAAATATATGGGATATCATCAGTTGTTGGAGCTGCCACGCAAGTGAGATTTGAGATAGCGGACAAACTCCTTGGGTCCGTCCCAAAGGGATTGGTCGACGGGGACCCACTCAACCTTCCATGGTGCGCCATCCTTCATGCGCATGACGTCTGCCCAGTCGGGGAACAGGGCAGTGTCGTCGAGCGGGACGACGCGGCCGGACTCGGACGTGATCTTGGTCACCTTGCGTGTCTTGTAAGCGGCGACAATCTGAATGCGTGACGCAAGCGACTTGCCCGTGTCCGTTGGGTGAACGCGAATCCAAACGCGCTGGTCCTCGATCACGCTGGGCACCGTGATGTGTCGGTGGTCGGGGTCAGCTAAAAAAAAAAAAAAAAAAAAAATCAATTCAACATGTCACGCATCCCTGAGCGCAAAGCCAGTCCTTACTCTTGGGAAGCTCCGGCAGTGTGGGCAGCTCCTTGATGTAGTCGTCCGAAATTTCTTCCTTTTCGCCGCCAGGTTTGTCGATTTCATAGCGATAATAGCCAAATTCATTGGCGGGCACTAGAGAAAGGGTGTCAGAGAACGCGACGCGCTTTTTTTTTTTTTTTTTTTTTTTT
>KV441884.1:522826-535187 GCA_001650995.1 Gongronella sp. w5
AAAAAAAAAAAAAAAATCATAGCCAAAAGAAGGTTTCACGTTTTTTTTTTCGCCAAGCCCGTCGCGCGCTAGTGATTCGTGCATTGGGGTGCATGTCACCTGGTCAAGCCAGGCTGGATGCCCAACGGATTCTCGGCGACCTCTTTTTGCTTTTTTTTTCTATTGATTTTGTGTTGTGGGTGCTTTGTGGTGTGCCATTTCTTACCTAAAAATGAATGCATCCATTGTTCGCAATGCCATGCTAGTAGTTGATCTGTGGGGATGAGCCAATGACCAATTGGTTGGAAACGAGGTCCGCTCGAATTGGCATTTCTGTGCAACAGGCAGCCATTTGCCGTGTTGCATGAAAAATGCAGCTGCCATGTGCAGAAAAAAAAAAGAGCGCACCCCTGCAATTGGAAAGCATTAGTGGATGGTGTTGTCTTGCCATCGTCTTTTTTTTTCCTTTTTTCCACCATTCCCATTCTCTTTTTTTTTTAAAAAATGGACAAAGAGCAGGAAAACGAGCATAAGAAGCCATTGCCACAATTGGAGCGTCATGACAGCTTGCAGAGGAGCCACGACGACGACCTCGAGACATCCACCGAAGCGGCCGCGGTGCCCAAGCGTGCGCAGCAACGCCGCCGGCGAAATTTGTCGCTCAATGGCGAAATCGACGTCGAACCCGCATCAGGAGCGGGTGGTGGTGGCGCTAGTGGTAGTGGCCAACAAGGAAAATGGCTATTTCATCCTCACAAAAATGATCAACGACGCGAATCGTGGATAGATCGACTCAACGAGACGGCCATCAAAGGTAGATCTTACGATATTTTCATTTTCGTGGGGGGTTGGCCTCGATCAACGCATCATTTACCTCTTTTTTTTAAAAAAAAATCAGCCATTCGACGCACGTCGGGGATCGTCACGGCGACGGATGAGCAGCACTTTGTGGACAAGATGGCGGCGATGCTGAATGAATACGATGACGGCAAGGGTGCGGGCGCGCCAGCCCATGGTGAAACATGGACCGACAAGGTGCTTGATTTCTTATTCCCTTCGCTCCACGCGGGTGAAAGCGCCACCGAGAAATCCAATGGCACGGCGCTCGAGGGCGATGCTGCATTTTCTGCACCGTCCGACCTGAGCTACGATGATGTCCAGAGCCAGGTCACCAAGGACGACCAAGTGCAATGGCGCGACGACGCGCGTCGCGCCGCCACCCTCAAAAACAAGCCGGAAACAAAGTACAATCTCGCCGAATCGGCACGAGCGCTACCAGACGCGCCAGACGACGCGTATGACGCGACACAGAGCGCATTCACGGCCCCTGACCCCGCAGACACAACCGCATACGAGGAGGACGCCGCAACCGCGCCGGAGCACCTTGAGGCCATCCATAGGCGCCAGGAAGAGCATTGGAAAGACTTGGCTCAGCAGCAACGCAACCAGCCCCCACCCCAATTGCGCGACCATCCACCCTATGATGTCGCTCCCACGTCAAAGAAAAATAAGCGCCGTCGAAACAAGCAAAAACTAGCAAGCCCCTCACTGCCAAATGACACCGATTTCGAAAATTGGAAGTCGCACGTGAATTAAAACAAAACGGGTGCATTCATTTCAAATGAAAAAAGTGATATCATAGCAATTGAGGGGATGTTGTGTGTATGTGTGTGTGCGTGTGTGTACGTGTGTGCAAAGAACGATCGGTATGTGTTGTGTGGCGATGCGAAGAAAAGTGAAAAAACGTAAAAATGAGGCCGATTTCGTGCTGATCTAGATTTCGTGTTCAGCCAAGAGCATGTTTGGGATGCCGTCCTTGATGCGATAGATGTGCTGGCAGTTGTTGCAGACCATTTGGCCTTGCTGGACGTGTGTCTAATACCGAAAAAAAATGGATAAGACACAAATTGGCTCCATGGCACGCGCTTTTTTACCTCAAGCAGCAGGTTGTGCAGTGCCTTGAGGAACTCCTCATTCTCGGCAGCATCGGCAGGGACTTCCTGGGGCACATTGGCAATGCCGAGCTACGCGTAAAAAAAAAAAAAAAAAAAGATGAGGATGCAAAAAGAGACAAATTGGTGTCAATTGAGGGCGCAGAGTGTATGTGTGGCTTACCTGGACGGCCGTGGAGGCAAGCGCAGGCCAGTCGAGTTTGGGCAGCATATTGACAAGGAACTCGGGGTTAAAGTCGGCCTCGATCTGCTCCACCTCGACGTTTTCAAAGCGCAGAGGGAAATTGTTCGTGTTGCAGTTCTTGGCGTGGCACTGCAGCATATTGTGTGTGATGAGTCTCATGTTGGCGCGGTTATGTGGGTGGTGTATGTAGAAAAGAAGCGAAAAAGTGAAAAAGAAAAAAAAATCGGGGATTGGAACCCCTTCTCCCCATTTTGGGTGCCATGCGGGCCCAAGCCACCTGTTTTAAAAAAAAAGGCACGCGTGTCGCTTTTGCATGAACCACGCCCCCATTTGGCCTCCTCGCAATGGCTTGGGATGCAAATGATTCCATTTTTATGTATTTTATGCATTTGCAAAGCGAACATGGCTTTTAATCGACCTTAAGGCCGTGACACCTGCTGCAAAGTGCGACCAATGACGTGCCATGGCGTTTGACGCGTGCAGAACGGGAGCAACGGCATTTGGAGTTGCACCAAACAAGGCGGGACCTGAAAAATACACAAAAGGATCCTCTTTCAAAAAAAATTTTCTTGTTCTTCTTTCCCCTTCTTTCTCAAAACAGATAATTTAAAAATGGAACGCACTTATGTTATGGTCAAGCCCGACGGTGTCCAACGCGGTCTCGTTGGTGAAATCCTTAAGCGCTTCGAGCAGCGCGGCTACCAATTGGCTGCCTTGGAGCTTATCCACCCCACCAAGGAGCGCCTCGAGGAGCACGTACGTGTTTTTTTTTCCCTATAGGCGCGCGCATCAAATCATTCATCTCATTTTTTTTCTCTTTTTGGTGTGGATTTAGTACCAAGACCTCAAGAGCAAGCCCTTCTTCCCTGCCTTGATTGAGTACATGCTCTCCGGCCCCGTCGTCGCCATTGTCTTCTCTGGTCTCCAGGCCGTCAAGACTGGCCGCATGGTAAGACCTGCCCTCCATCCGTCGCGTCCAATGGATCGAGTGCTCATTTTCTCATCTTTTTGGCATTTTTAGATGGTCGGTGAGACCAACCCCCTTGCCTCGCTCCCCGGCTCCATCCGTGGTGACTACTGCATCCAGGTGTAAGTGAAAAAAAGGGAGAGGGCGGGAACAAGCGCGCTCATTTTTTTTCTTTCTCTCATAGTGGCCGCAACATCGTCCACGCCTCCGATGCCGTCGAGTCCGCCGAGCGCGAGATCGCCTTGTGGTTCCCCAACGGTGTCAAGGAGTATGCCAACCCCCTCAAGTCTTTGATCTACGAATAAGCGCAATGCCACGGAGCCGCGCTTGCTCTTTTTTTTTCCATCCTTCTGGAAAACAAGAAATAAATAGTACAAATTTGCTTTTTTTAAAATCATGGTCATGCAGGTGGGAGAAAGCAGGCAAAGAGCACGGTGCCCACAAGGCCATAGAGAACAAAATACAAGAGAGAAATGCGCGCCACGGCGCGTTTTGTGCGATTGGCACCCGCAGTGCCAAATCCGTCGAGCCACAGTTGGCCAATGGTCCAATAGAGGGGTGGGACGGACGTGAAGAACCGGAGGATCACTTGCACATGCATGCACGTCGTTGCATACACGAGCAAAAACGCCCAAAGCACCATAAACGGCAGCGCGCGCGCATAGTCCGCGTCGTCCTCCTTTTTCTTGCCTTTTGACGCGTCCAAAGCACGAACACGCGTCTTGCCGAGCGACACCACCCAGCGCCAGTCGCGCAACGCGTACACGTAAAGACCATACACGCTCAATGCAATCACAGGCATCGCAAGTAAGAAATTCGGCACCTGTTTCAGCTCGTAATACGCCAAAAACCCATTGTCCCAGTACGCTTTCTGAATGTACGTGTACGCCAAGGGCGGGGAAGCGCTGCACCACGGACGCGGCGACAAAAACGACGAACCTTGGCAGTACCACTGGTACATCAGCCATTGGAACCCGCCAAACCCGCTCACCGTCACACCGCTATACACCATGGTGCGCAAAAGACCAAGAACGATCTATCATGCGAAAAGAAAAATAAAGGAGCCATGAGCCTCCATGGGAACAGGCGACCTTTTGCCCTATTTCATCCTTTTTTTCGTGTTCCTTACCCTTGACACGCGTTTTTGCTGCCACACGAGGTCGTAAAAGAAAAACCCGGCATAGACAATGGCATTCGACCGTGTCGCGGACGCGATAGCCCACACGAGCGACGCAGCGAGATACTGGCCCTTGACCGCAGCATACATGCCCATGAAGGTCAGTAGCGCAAACAGCGATTCGGTGTAAAAGGCGGACATGAACATGGACGGCAGCGACACACAAAAGGCAATTGACGCGTACCGTGCCAAGCGCGGATGCGATGGATACACCGCGCGTGTCAGTCTAAAAAAAAAAAATGAGAAAACATGACCAATGTGTGTCCCAATGGCCATGTCGATGGGCCCATTGCTTACTTGTAAAGATAGACAGCGGCAAGCACAAAGCTAATGTTGGATATCAGGGCGGCCGCGAGCACCAAGGTATACTGCTCGCCCAGAAGCACGTGCAATGGCTTAAAAACTGGCAAAAAAAAAAAAAAAAAAAAGGACGTGAGCACGCATTTCGCGGCCAATGGCAGCCAAAAGCGACAGTCACACATATGCCCACTTACTTGAGACAGAAAGCGCATGAACGAGATACGGAAGTAGCGGGAAAAACGCGGACGCTTGCTCGTATACGTAGCCGCGCTGCGCAATATCGAGAAAGTAGATGGCGTCCCAGCGCACAAAAATGTTCCATGGCGAGCCCCAGTCAAGCACAAGCTCGGCGGACGTGTCGTAGCTGCCAGCCACCATGTATGCAACTGTGCCAAGCGCCACTGTTACCACACGCGTCGCTACAGCAACACCAACGACGTCGTTCATATAAAAAAAAGGGAAAAAAAAAAAAAGGACAGAAAAAAAAAAAAGTTGTGAGCGCGCGCTTTGAAATCAAATAAAAAAGGAGGGTGGGCTGCCAATGGCTCTTGTGCTTCCTTCCCTTCCGTCCTCATGCCCAAATATTATTGTGGTAAAGCAAATCCATCGCTTTTGTGCATAAATCGCCCTACTCACACGTTTTCTTGTAGAATATTGCGACGTGTATCTAACCCACGACAGCCGTAAGAACAACCACAGAGAGAGAAAACACGAAAAAAACGCCCATCGCCGTCCATTTTCGCTGAAATGGTCTTTTTTTTTTCCTGCCCGTTTCTTCTTTTCATAGCCTCCGTACGCAAGGGTCACAACCTTGGGCGCAACCATATAAACAACGTGCGCGCTTATTACACAGGTATGCTCAAAATTCTTGGTCAAAAGCTGTCCCAAGACACGATCCAGCGTCATGCTGACAATTTTTGTCCTTTTTGATCTACAGAATTGAACCCGTATCAGACGCAAGCCATCGTCAATGAGATTGTCAGGGCCTACGAGGTGTCAAATCAACGTAAATACACGCTCATGAATACATTTGATGGGCTTAATTCAAAATTCTCATCGTTTTTATTATTTTCGCTTCTCTTTGTCAGCCATCCCCAATATGTACAACGGCAGCAGCAGCTTTTACCCAGAAAGACGTAATGTCCAACTAGACAGATCCCGACAGATGCGCTGTGCTCACACAATTTTTAATTTTTATGCAGTCTCTGCTGGCCCTGGCGGTCCACGCCCCCCATTCATGCCTGGTCGACCTGGATTCCCACCTTTTGGCAACATGTCCACGGGTCCAATGAGCCGTAAGTGCAGCACGCGCACGCCTTGCACTCATAAAAAAAAAAAATGATGCTCATCCATTACCTCGCTTGTCTAATTTTCTTTTTACTTTTCAGGTGGTGGTGGCGCCCCAAGACCTCCTCCCTATGGCGGTGGCGCCCCGCGCCCGCCCATGCCTCACCATGGATACAATGGGCCCCCTCCTCCTTCATCACGCCCCTCATACCATTAGACAATCGCGTCGCGCTGTCAAGCCTCCAGCAATGGCCGCAATAAACAACATTTGGGATTTGGATTTCTTTTTTTTTGTATCGGCATTTACGTGTTTTGACGCGCTCACCTATGCATTTTGAGGAAGAGGTTTTGCGCAAAAAGGAGGTACCTATCATAGATGCAATTTATGCGCTTGGAGGACGAGAAGATGCGATTGCGCAACAATGAGAGGAGCAAATACCTGTCGAAATCTCAAAAATGGCCCTGAGATATCATAACGCGTGTATCATACCTATAGAATTTTCAAAACGCAGTATCGTATCATAATTGGGTGTATGATATCATAGCCTGGGCTGCTCATCATGCGGCGGCACTCAAATCAAAATTTAAGCACCATGGGTTCACGGCCCGGCTCCCAAACCAAAACATGCATCATACAGTACAGTACCACTGTACAGCTTGCATCTCGGAAACAAAGTAAAATCCGGAGGTTGATCAGGACGTTGACAAGAAAAGCTAGAAATTCACAATTTCGGTCCTGTCGTGCTACCGTAAATTGTTATTCGATCATGCTGTAAACTTACAAGCGGAAAGAGATTCGTGCGGAGGTCATTTTATCTTACGTACAGTAACATGGCAAAGCCGATGCGTAACCTTTTTACACCTGTAACGCCAGATTTACAGTAAAACTTCAACTCCAAATTTCTCGACAAGGAACAAGGTGGCCGTCGGCAAGCTTGCAGTGATAAAAATGCAGAATTTGATTCTCTGCCAAATGAGACCAGCTTCACTAGCGTGCGACCAAAACTGGTCGAGAAATTCATGTTTCTAAAATTTGACTTCAATCGCTTTTTTCTCGTCATCCGGCAAGTCAACACCCGATTTTTATTGCAGATTTGCTTAGCAAGAGAGGGGCAAAGCATCTAATGAGATGACTCTCCAAGCGCTGGCGTGTAGGTTGCCAAACGGATTTGGATTTTATGTCTGTGCTTAAGCCTCTCAAGCGGGGGACCCTCCAGATGCATTTTGACCTGATCAAGTACTTTTTTTTTCCAAAATTCGAAAAAAATCATTTCACCACCAAAGACTTGTCGCAACATCACGAAACTTTCCCAACTATGGTTTCTCGCTCCTCGCGGCGGCGGTGGTCGTCGTGGCAATGGTGATGACGGTCCCCTTGCGCATGGTCTCGCACGTGGGCAATGATTGCCCTTCCGATCATATCTTCCATGAGAGACCCAACAGCTTCCTGGACGCCCGAGAGAGGCGCATCTCTGATATTTTGCTGCTGTTGGTGTTGGGGGCGACGGCGAGGGATCAGTTGCCGCAAGTCGTCGGATTGGCGACCAACTGGGCGAGGAGGCCACGATGGTTGGCGGTGGTGATGATGAGATTCTGGGCGCTGCTGTTGATAGCGATCGGCTTGCCTGTAAACGCGTTTTCCGCCGCGCTTCTTTTTGTTG
Source organism: Gongronella sp. w5 (assembly GCA_001650995.1). NCBI lineage: Eukaryota > Fungi > Mucoromycota > Mucoromycetes > Mucorales > Cunninghamellaceae > Gongronella > Gongronella sp. w5. The sequence goes on from KV441884.1 coordinate 530,334, forward strand.
TTGCCCTTGATGCTCGGCGACAACGCGGATTGTTGCTTTTTGCCGTCATCTTGAGGGCGCGGCGCATCACGCATTTCTGGGTCGAAATATGAGGGGGGGACTCTCGTCAAACTGTGACGATCCACCCCTGGCTGGTCACGCTCTTGCTGCTGGGCCTCCCGACTTGACTGAGAGTCGGCGGAGGCGTCTCGGTGCCTCGAGCGACGCTTAAAGTGGGGCATGACGGTGAGTGGTTCGAACAAGCAAGATGTTTAATGTTATGTTAAGAGCGAGAGGGAAGGACGGTCAATTGTGTTGACGAGAGTAAAGAAAAGAAAAAGAAAAGGGGAAAAGGGGAAGGCTATTTAAAAGGGAAATAAGATAAAGGATTGTCGGGGTTGCCCAAGCGGAGCCAGGTCAAAGTGTCAGCGGTGAGATGGCGCAGCGGGGGCAAAAAAAAGAAAGGGGGCAAGCGGGCTTGCCAAAAAGGAAAGTGATTCTGGAAAAAGGAGCGGATAGAGTTTGGCGAAAAAAAAAGAGTGTAGGCGAGCTTGTCAGGCGGAACCTGACAGAACGAACTTTGCATGCTTGCAAAAGTCGATCAAACATTGGATTAATTTTCAGACTCATTTTTCTCGACATCTGGGTAAACAATCCGCGGTGTTTTTAACGTATCGAATGCAGCTGCAAAATCTCTGTCGAATGAAACAAGTTTCACCGCGATCTGAACAAAACTGACAGAGAAAAGAGTTTTTTCGACAATTTCTTTGATGTCGATTTGCTCGACAACGGCCTAATCGGCTCCCGATTTTTATTACAGATTTGCTTGAAACCAGGGGTCAAAGCATTTAATGGGATGACTTGCAGCGCGCTAGCTTGAGTTTGAAAATTTTGCATCGTTATTTCTGCAGGCTGCAGCCCACACATCGTACAGTATAAAAATATGTGGATCAGCAAAATAAAAAATAGAAAAAAATAAAAATTTCATGCAATTTTTTTTTCCAAAATTCGAAAAAAATCATTTCACCACCAAAGACTTGTCGCAACATCACGAAACTTTCCCAACTATGGTTTCTCGCTCCTCGCGGCGGCGGTGGTCGTCGTGGCAATGGTGATGACGGTCCCCTTGCGCATGGTCTCGCACGTGGGCAATGATTGCCCTTCCGATCATATCTTCCATGAGAGACCCAACAGCTTCCTGGACGCCCGAGAGAGGCGCATCTCTGATATTTTGCTGCTGTTGGTGTTGGGGGCGACGGCGAGGGATCAGTTGCCGCAAGTCGTCGGATTGGCGACCAACTGGGCGAGGAGGCCACGATGGTTGGCGGTGGTGATGATGAGATTCTGGGCGCTGCTGTTGATAGCGATCGGCTTGCCTGTAAACGCGTTTTCCGCCGCGCTTCTTTTTGTTGTTGCCCTTGATGCTCGGCGACAACGCGGATTGTTGCTTTTTGCCGTCATCTTGAGGGCGCGGCGCATCACGCATTTCTGGGTCGAAATATGAGGGGGGGACTCTCGTCAAACTGTGACGATCCACCCCTGGCTGGTCACGCTCTTGCTGCTGGGCCTCCCGACTTGACTGAGAGTCGGCGGAGGCGTCTCGGTGCCTCGAGCGACGCTTAAAGTGGGGCATGACGGTGAGTGGTTCGAACAAGCAAGATGTTTAATGTTATGTTAAGAGCGAGAGGGAAGGACGGTCAATTGTGTTGACGAGAGTAAAGAAAAGAAAAAGAAAAGGGGAAAAAAGGGGAAAGGCTATTTAAAGGGAAATAAAGATAAAGGATTGTCGGGGTTGCCCAAGCTAGCGCTTTTTTGGGGGTTTAAGCTTTTTTTGTTGGAAATTTTGCGCTGAATGCGATGCGGCTACTGTATTTTTGAGCGGGGTCGGCCAAGTAGGTGGCGAGATGAATGCAAAATAGTACAAATAGAATGGTTTTGGTATTTTCGAGTCCAAAAAAAAAATCGACCGGACACCCATCCCGCACACAGTCGATAATACTGAGTACCGTAGTTCGTGTTGTTACCCGACTTTCATCAGCGGGTGTCACGATCCAATTCGTGAGCATTGTCCCCAACTCTTTTTTTCTCTTGCTCCCTTTCGTTCCTTTTTGTTTCCAGTCCTTCTCTTTTCCTTTGGCCGCCGCCCAATTCCAACACCATCATCTGGCCATGGCTCTTGGCTTTCAAACGCATTCTCTCACAAGTCTCTAGCTGCTCTCCCCATCGAGCAATGGCCGATCTTCTCCTTTTGCTGCGCCGCTGGAATCCCGATGTGTCTGTGCGCCAAGGCTGCAGACCAATTGACCTTGTCGCACATACAGTAGCGGCATTCTACTGTACAGTACTGTACTGTATAGGAGGTCGGTCATAATTGGTTGCCTGTGCTTAGTATGATAGATCAACATTTATTTTATAGGACATCTATGCCTTTAAACTCTTTTTATTTAATTGCACTGAACATTGTCTCCCGGGAAGACACTGTGGCCTTATACCCGTGTCTTTGCTTCGGTCCCGATTACGTAATCAATTGGTTTACAAATGATTATCTGGACCAATGACGCTGAGTTGGTATATTGGCGCAACAACGAGTATAGGTTCAAGAATCTAGCACGAATGGCTCGCGACTACTTAGCAATCCCACTCACATCCACCCCCTCTGAACGTGCTTTCTCTGGTGCTCGGCTCATGATCCCTTACACACGTAACAGAATGAAGCCCGAGACTCTGGAACGCCTAGTTTTGTTAAAATCATGGTTAAAAAAAAATAAAAAAGCATAATTTATTCATGATCGGAAGATCGATTCGCGTTTTATTCATCCAAACGATCCAAACGATCAAAACGATCCAAACGATCCAGATCGAAAGATCGAATCGTTCTTAGTTTATCGATCCAAACGATCGATCCGATCGATTTTTTTTCTTAACGATCATTAACGATCGATCACGGCAAGCACCCTTAACAATCCGATCGATCTCGATCCAACAAAAGATCGATCGGATCGGATCGATAAGGGACCCTACGTGGCGCTGCTTCACGTCACGCACAAAAACAACACGTCGCGAACGTCCCGTTGTTAAACGGACCGTCGACGTGGCCCGTCGCCGCCCCACTATACGCTCCGTGCTTGCGCCCGAGACGCTGGCCCGTTGGGCCCCAACACCGCAAGAGGATGGTCCAGTAGAGGATCGTCACAGCGGGCAGGTAAGCTGTAAAAAAATTCTGGAGGCACAGCAAGCCGGCAAAGTTCGAAAAACACGCTTTCGGCTTTCCAAAGCAAAGAATAATGTGTACAGTAGTACTACAGTACTCTGGTTGTGCAGTGTCATCATCCTGCCATGCTGTACAGTATGGCGCGCTCCTTTTTATCGATTCGTTTACCAAGCAACCACTTTGTCACACTGTGCATCAGTCACTGCTCAAAGGAGCATCGGATGGCAGCAGCCTGGGAGAAGCATTTCGTATGATAAAATCGATTTTTGCTTTCGTGATTTTGAATTTTGGATGGATCAATTTGCTTTTTTTCGATTTGGTTTGCCAGAACAGAGGCAACAGACAGGCAACAGAACCCTTTTCAGGACGCACCCGCCATTTCTCAAGGTTGCGCCAATTGTAGGATCAATTTGCTTTTTTTCGATTTGGTTTGCCAGAACAGAGGCAACAGACAGGCAACAGAACCCTTTTCAGGACGCACCCGCCATTTCTTTTGATTCCGTTTGGGTTCGCGCCATTTGCCCTTTTCAATGCGAAAGATGCTACAGTAGATGACTTTTTTTTTTTGAAATCAACAACAATGTGCAACTTACAAGTGATCACATTGAGCGGATCAAGGGAGGCGCCACGCGACAAGCTGACGCGTCGCTTCTAAGAAATACAGCTGTATGATACTGTATCATAGCTAGTTTAAAAAGCGCATGTAAGGTTGTCAGCCAACGTCATTATTGTCTTGAACTATCATACCGTATTACAGTAAAAGTGTATTGATTTTCAAAATCGACGCGATTCCTCGATGATGATCTGGTGGATACCCACTTTCTATTCAATTTACACAATAAAAGAGGGCGTCAATTACCTATGGGGACAGATTTTCGTACGCAAGCACGCGTTGCATTCACGAAAATGTCCGTTTGAAAACGCACTCGCGGATTTTCCACGGCAACGTGACACAAAACGTGCTGTTCGCAGCAGCATCAATCCATCTGCGTGGTCGTCATAGCTTCTGAGCACCGCTTGGGGAAGAACAAAAGGTATCATTCAAGGGATCAATGGCGCCATTGAGGCGTGTTTTTGTTTTTATTTGGCAGTGAGCCTTTGTCCCTGGTGTTCGGGTGCGTCAGAGAGCGAAAAAAGGGGGTGCAGATGCATGGGTGATAGTACAATGAGGGCGGGTTACAGGAAAGCAGAGTCTATGGCAATGGCAAAAAGAAAAAAAAGAAGCAAATGGAGAGAAAATAGAGTACAATTGGCGATCATCTGCCTTTTTTTTAAATCTTGAAGCCAAGGTCACGCATGCATTTCAGGTGTGCTTGGATAAGATCGTTGCAGTGCTCCTCGCCCTTGTCAAAGATGCACTGGTCACGGACCTTTTTCGTCTCGGGGCATGCACAGCAGGGCTTGAGCGGCTTGCCGTCTTTGCCAATAGGCAGCTCGCCAGAGTGCGTCGACGTTGTCTTGACCGATTCCACCATGATCAACAAAGAAACAGAAAAGAAGAGAGAAACAAGGAAAAAAAAATTAAAAAACCAGGACCAGGTTGCTGCATTTTTGACATCCCTGCTTGCCCTGCGGTCTCCGCCAGCTGGATGAATAATCCTCTTCATTCCCCGCCCAAATGGCCCAAATTTTTGCCAAGGCTTTCATCCTGTCGTTTTTTTTTT
>KV441884.1:535278-555791 GCA_001650995.1 Gongronella sp. w5
TCTTTTTTTTTTTTTTTTTTGTTGTTGTAACGCGATTGATTTTATCATAGTTTCACGAGATGGAAATCATAAAAAAAAACGAATAAGGGGAAGGAGGGGGAGAAAAGAGGGGAACTAGTTGACTTGGATGCCATTGGATGCAGATTCAGGCTGTGCAGCGGCGTCGGCGGGCTTGTTGCCTGCCTTTTCGCGCTTTTCATAGCCCTTGTTGACCCAATCGCGGATGCGCGTCAGGAGCTCGTAATGCTGTTGTTGGATATTGAAGTCCTCCTTGGAGGGATAAAGCTTTTTGGACGCGGATTTCTCCTTTTCCTTGGGACTGCTGGTGCTGGTGCTAATTTCGGTGTTCTCGTTCTTTTTGGCGTCGTCCTCCTTTTCGTCTGACACGTCTTGCGTTTCCTTGTCATTATCCTCCTCGACATTGAGCTCGGACAAGTCGCTGACGAGCAGATCCATGACGTCGCGGCTGATGGGTGAAGATGTGGGTTTTTCGGCCGTGGCGGCGGGTTTGGGATCTTGCTTGGGGTCTTCCTTGGCGACGGTCGGTGTGTCCTTTGAGGCAAAGACGTTGACCATGGTGGCAAGCATCTTTTTGTCCTCGTGGACCATGTTGTTGTCCTTTTTGGGCTGGACGGGGGACGGTGGCTGCAGATGCTGCTCGGTGTGCGTGTCGGTGGGGTTGGTATCCGAGAGGTCTGTCTTGTTGGCGCGTTGTTGCGCCAAGGTTGTTTGGAATTGCGGGGCAAAGGCGGACGCACGAATGTCGGGGTGGATGGTATACATGTGCTGGTTGCCCGTGGTCATCATGCCGGCGCCGCCCATGGCGTTGTATTGCGGCCAGTCCGCGGGCATCTGCATGTCCGCAAGCCGGTCCGGTGCAATCGTGTCCATATCCACGGCCGCATGCGAATACAAATCGGACGTAAACGGATACCCGCTGCCGCCACTCTGATCCATGGACGACGACGATGCAGGCTCCACGGCATGCGAGCGCACGTACATGTCGCTTTCAGCAGACGACGACGATGGGTACTGCACAGACGAGTCCGCTTGCATAAACGACTGCAAAATCAGGTCCGTCAGGTTCTCAGGTTGCTGCGCCTGCTGCGGCACCTGTTGCTGCTGTTGGTCCATGCCGAAATAAAAGCCGCCCTGCTGCGCCTGCTGTTCAAACGCCTGCTGTTGTTGTTGCTGCTGCTGCTGTTGTTGTTGTAATTGATGCTGTTGCTGCTGTTGTTGCTGTTGCTGTTGCAATTGCTGCTGCATGAATGGGATATTGTTGGACAGATCCGTCAACCACTTGTTGATATCGGCCATTTGCTCGTCGCTCGTGATGTTCATGTCGACGACGCCAGGCTCCATCCCCGAATCAATCCAGCTCTGTAGCAGCGAAAGCTGGCTTGCCATGTCTAATTTTTTTTTGTGAAAAATTAAAAGTTGAAAATGAGCATGTTTTCCTTTCTTGCCCTGAATTTCTCTGGGTTATTTTTTTCTTCTTTACCCGCATTGTATTCGGGCTTGATGTTAGTGTCTAGCAGATCGGTGATGATTTGCTGCGGCGAGTGGACCGAGTCCATGGTGGAGGCGCCCGAGTTGTACAGCTCTGGCGTGAATTGGTCCATGGTGTCGGTCATGGGCGAGACAGTCGAGCGATTCATCCAGCCCTCTGTAGATATCCAATAAAAAGAAATGTATGAATGAGAAATCAAGCGGGTGTGGCACAAAATTGGGGGAAAAAAAGCGATTGCTTTTTTTTTTTTTTTTTTACCATCAGAATAGGTGCTTTGGGGTGGGGAGATGGGGGCGTGGTGGGGCGTGAGTCTGTCGACAGAGAGCGCCGAGTACATGGATTGCGAGTCTGGGGTCATTGGGTGATCGATGCGCTCCATTTTCATTTCTTCCTCGGTGTGGGTCTTTTCGTGCTTTTTGAGGTCCTGGGGGCGCTTGAACGACTTGTCGCAGTACTATGGAGGGAAACATGTGGGTCAGCCAAAAGGGTAAAAAGGGAAAAAAGGAATGCCAAGGCCGAGGGACAAGCCATTGTTCTCTCTCATTTTTTTTCTTTTTTTCTCTTTCTTTTGTGACCTACTCTGCAGTGGTGTGGCTTTAGAGGCACATGGACGCGAAGATGACTGGTGATATGGTCGCGTTTGTCGACGGTGACATCACAGTTTTCCCACTGGCAAGTCAAGCACAAGTTGCCTGTAGACTTTCGGCCAACGTGGTCCGTGGTCAGGTGGCTGTAAAGCAGTTCGGGCGCCGCGTATTGGTTGTGGCAGAACTTCCAACGGCAAGTGTATATTTCCATGCGTAAAATAAAAAGACGGAGGGAGAGAGGGCAGGTGAGAAAGGGGGAAAACGTAAAAGAAAAAAAAAGAGGGTTCGAAAGGGAAAAAGGGAAAAGAGAAACGTTTGAAAAAAAAAGAGGACAAGAAAAAGAGATGCGAGAACGGAGCTCAGCTGCGACAAGTCTGCAATCGCCAAAAAAAGCTAGCGGACCCCATCCAATCATAATGCATGATTGCGATTTTTGCCAAGATTCATGACGAAAACGAGGTTTCCAATGTACCAAGACTTTTTGATCTGCATCCCTGACCGTCTTTTGCCCATTCCATTTGCGCGCTGGCCATGTATCCAATGATTTAGTCCATGAGCCTTTGTTTGGAGGCGATTGATTCAATGGGGGGCGGGGGGAATTGCGCACAAACAGCTAAATGACCGCATCAGTCTTCCCCATCCATCAATGGTTGTGTGTGTGATTCCGACGGGCACGGCACACAAAAAGAGGGACAAAGCAAGAGGGATCAAACACCCTGCCAATCAGACGGCTGTTTTCGCGGCTTGGGCCAAGACCACGCTGTTCGCGCCAGACGGAGGCCATTTTACCCGCGCACGGAGCAAAGAAAGAAAGAGTGTGTGTGTTGTGACGCGCACAACCTTGGCAGTGTCACCCCAATTGCTTTTATTTTTGGGTCGATTGGATCGCCCATGGCCAGAATTTTTTTTATCAGGGAGGCGCGCGCCGCGTGCCAATTGTCAAGAGAAAATCAAAATGCCAAGGCGTGCGAAAAAGAGAAGTACACAATGCGGCTCTCCTTTTTACAGATCTCCTCTTGAAAAACCAAAACCCTCTTGTTGCTCCTGATGATGCATTGGAATGCATCCACCATTGGATCTATGGAGGGAGGGGATCTGGCTGGATTCACGGTGCACGCAACCTCTGGAAGGATCCATGAACGGAATTGGGAGGGCAGGGGCACTCGCCACAAACGGCATCAGGTCACCAACAAAGCAACAAAAATAGGCACACATTTGTGTCACCCTGACCATGTCCATTTGCCAAGATGGCAAATGCAAGGGCTGCGGCGCAAAATTTAAGGGGCGAAATGATTTGCTTTATTTTTTAAAAAATGTCTATGATGGGGTGCAATGGGATGGATGGATGGATAGAGAAATGATTGTTTTTTTTTTTTTGTTTTACACAAAGAACTTGTCGAGGCTTTCGCCGAGATGAGTTTCGATTTGCGCATTGACCTGTTGGACAAGCTTTTCGACGCGTGGATCGTCGTCCTCCATGAGCTCCGCCAAGAAGGAGATGCTTTCTGCAAGGAACAGCAGCCATTCGTCGCCGAGGCGGTTGTAGAACTCTTCAATGACGCGCAGGGCGGCAATGCGGATCTCAGGGTCGTCCTCGCGTGTCTTCATGAGCACTTGGTGATTGAGCGGCTTCCAGAGCGTATCATTGGAGACGGTGACGGCCATTTGGCCAATGCAGGGCACGAGATACATGGCAATGCGGTGCAAATAGGTGTCTGCATCGCCCTTGACGGTGACGGACAGTTGGTCGACGACGACCGGCATGATCTTGTCGTAGCGATCGGCATTCCACAAATTGTCATTGTCGTACAGGAACGATTTCTGGAGCGTCAAAATCACATAGTTCCACAACGTGTCGGGCACGCGCGCGCCATCGCGGTACGCGACAAGGCGCGCCTTGATGTCGTCAACAATGTACAACACGTACGGCGCAATGATGGATTTGAGCTTGTCCAGAAGCGCGTGCACCAGCTTGTAAAAGAAGAGCGCGCGCGTGTCGTTTTCGTCGTCTTGCTGTTCAATGGTTGCCCAATCCACGACCTTGAGGAACAATGGCTTGAATAACGTCTCGTTGAGCTTCATCACGAGTGTCATGAACGTGTCAATGATAGCGTCCTCCATGGCCACGAGCGAGGTCTCGTTGCCGCCGTGTTTGCTGCCACGCATGTCAAATGCCAACAAAAAGAACTTGAAAATGGGCTTGTAGTGCACCGTCACCATGTCGCGCGGCATGGCCTGGATCGCCTGTTGCACCAATGCGTACAGAGCGAGCGTCGACTATAAAAAAAAATGAAAAAAGAGATTAGTAAAAAAAAAAGGAATTTTTTGATTTTTCGCGTCCAATTTCTTTACCTGCGTGCCTTTGGCCAGGGCCTTTTCGTAGAATTGGAAGACGGGAGTGAGCAGGATACGCGGGGGGATTTGCGTGGCCATGGTGGCGAGGACGGCAATGGCCTTTTGGTGGATCATGTCGCGCTGTGTGTCCTTTTGGGCCTGAGCAAAGATGGCCGGGGCAAGGAGGCCCGTGAGCATCTTTGTGAGATAAGGGCTGAGGAAGTGCGGCAGGACATGGACAAGGGTGTCGAGGGTAGAGATGGCAGCGAGCAGCAGGGCGTCGTTTTCGGTCGTGAGCAAGATGTCCAAGAGCTTTGGCATGAGTTTGGGCAGATGGGGCACACCACGAGGGCCGACGTGCTGGTAAATGACGGCGATGGACGCGAGGGTCGAGACTTGCAGTGCAGGGTTGCCTGTGGCCAGTGCATCTTCCAAAAGAACGGGGATGGCATCGACAAATGGCTGCGGGTGCAATTCTCCGAGCAACATGGCCAAGCTGGCAAGGCACAGCAACGCCGCCTGGTTGTTGATGAGCGCGTCGTCGCGGTCTTTTTCGAATTGGCGTGCGTGCTTGGTCTCAAGTTGCATGACCGCCGAAATCTCGCTGACCATGGCCACCAATGCCAATTCGTCGTCTTCGGGCGCGTGGTCCAAGGCACTGACACGTTCGTGGAAGAGCGTCATGGCCTTGCGTCGAATCGCCATCTGCGGATGCTTCAAGAGGTGGTGCATCACCTGCAAAAACGCAGGCAAAGGCAGGAGGGCGTTTAATTTGGTTAGCACCTCATACACCACCTTTAGCAATGCGCGCCAGAAATTGAGCACGGACGTGTTGATTTCGGCTTCTTGTTGGACGAGCGCGTCGCGGTGCGCGGTCACGTGCGTGACAATTTGAAGCACCAATTCCACCGCTTGCAAAAACAGCGGCTGCAAATCGTCGTCATGCACGGCGGCATCCAACGATTGCTGGAGGGCCATGACCTTCGTCAAAAAGTGCTTGGACGCGAGCCATTGGTGGATCAGATTCATCGTCACCAGCTTGTATTGCCTCAATTGCTTGGCAGAGTGGTCCGACACGCTGAACACGGCCTGTTCGTGCATGTTTTCGTCGTCATCCTCCTCGGACTTGTCGTTGGGCAGTGCAAGTAAGCCTTGGAAGAGAGCGAGCATCGCCTTTAGCTGTGTAGCCGCACCGAATTGGTGGCAGACCACCAACGTAAATTCGATCAACGTGTCTGCATCGGCACGATCGCCCTTTGAGCGCTTTTCCGTGAATTTTTCGAGGAGCAAGGCAAGGACGACGGCGAGGAATTGATCCTGGCCGAGGGTCGTGACCAAGACGGTGAACAGGCGAAGGCGGCGGTGCTTCGGGATATGGAACAGCGCGTCAACAAACACCTTGATGATGGGCTTGACTTGCAACGACAGCAGCATCTCGCTTTCGCCCGCCGTCTCAGCACGGCGCGCAGCCACAAGAGGCGGAAGCACCTTTTCCAGCGTCTGTTGAATGACCTGGAAGCTGTAATTGTCATCGAGACGCAACACATTGGCTCCCATAAAGGTGAACACCGGCATGATGTTGTGCAACACGCGCTCCGGGAACACGGACGCGATCGTCGCCATCAAAAGAAGCGCCTGGTTGTGCGTCTGCGGGTTGCCCGTCACACGAATGCATTGCACAACCACATCCACACGCAAAACAGACTCGTCCATCTTGGTCTTTTCTAATCCGGCCGCTTGCACCATGCGCGTCAACGACGACATCACCAATTGATTGATGTACTCGAGAGACACGGGCGAATTGCGCAGATCCGCATTCACAAGTGCCGTCAACACCTCAAACAAGGGCTTGATCAGCAAAACACCTTGCTCGTCCTTGCTCTCAATCAATTCGAGCACCGTCACAAGCTCGTACAGGTCCACTTGCACGGATTGCTGCTGCGGCACATCACTAGAAAGAAAGGGGGGGGGAAATGGGGCAAAAAAGGGAAAAGAAAAGAAAAAAAATGTCAATCTCTTTTTTCTCTGTGCTCTCTTTTGGATTTTTCAATAAATGTCGTTTTTGTTTTCTTACGAATTCTTTGTGCGTTTGCGGCCCTTTTGGGTCGATGCGTCGTCGTCGGTGCCAATGAGCATCTTTGCCGTGGAAGTGAGATAGGCGTCGATGAGAGTGACGGGAAGAGCGACGTGGAGGAGGATGTGCTTGGCCAGGCGCACGTCGTGCTGCTCGCCATTGGTGGCAATGTCGAGAAGTAGATGGAAGAGGCGGTGCTGGATTTTCTGGTCGCAAGCGGCAAAGAAATCGGGTGTGATTTGGTGCAAGGCTTGGCGGCGCGTGGACACGTGCCAGCCCTGGTCGTCCTCGCCTTCCAATGCCGATGGGTTGCGCAGCAGGCGCAAAAACACGTCCAGGTTCTTTCCTTGTGCAAGGCTGCCTGGCGTGTAGCACGCGACGAGCGCGACAATCAGGCGTGTGGTCTGCGCATTGGGCGACGGCGCAACAAGCGTGGCCTCTAGCAGGTCAATCACACGGTCCAGCATGTCGCCCACGTGCAATGGCTGAAGGAGCGACAAAAGCGCGATTTGATGCGCCACGACCTTCGACGCGTTGATGTGCGCGAGCAGGAAATGGATCACGTGCGTGGTCGTGTCGCGCATTGCCTTGGACGTGTGCTGCTGGCCCTGCGCATAGTACAACGCAAGCGCACGGGACGCATACGCGCCATCGCTCGAAATCTCGTCATCAAAGTGCGCCATGTGGTCCACAAAGTGCGAAATGTCTGCCGCACGCGTGTCCGCCACGGTCGAATCCTTGTAAATCTTGCTAGCCGCCAACGTCGACGTCTTTGGTTTCTTTTTGCCAACATCGCGTGATTTTTGGTCGTAAAGCGCAGGCATCGCAGGCAAACCCGACGAACCATACGCGGCCGCAATGCTCTTGAAGCACGCCATCGCCATTGCACGCACAAGCCCGTTGCCATGCGTCAGACAAGGCAACAAAGCAGGCACAAGGTGCTGGAAGTCGTTAATCGCGTGCTGCAAGCCATACGCACGGATGTACGCAGCGCCAATTTGCAGCGATCGCGCCTTGACCACGTGGTTCTCTGCGAAAAAAAAGAAAAAGTGTAAAAGGTGAGCAAGAGAAAGAGAAAAAAAAACGAAAAAATTGTGCCTTTTTCCAATTTTTTTTCCAATTTCTTTTCCAAATAAAAAAAAGTTTACCTTGCTCCATCCATTGGGTGGCGAGAAAAGGCAAAAGATCGGCGTCGAGGTGCCCGGCAAGGAGCGCGGCGACAGCAGGTTCAAAGCAGCCAAGGGAGGGGCCACCAACGACAAGATCAAAGCAAGCTTGAATCCACGCGTCCGATGCGTCTTGCACTTGATGGATCATGTGCCAAAGAGTCAATTGCACGAGCTGGATCTCTTGGGATTCCGAGACGTCGATGGTTCGAAGGGCATTGACAGCGGCAATGGAGAGAACGTGGTTTTTGTCGTTTTCGTAGTCCATGGCCTGCGTGTACAAGAGCGGGTGCGACGCGTAACGGTCGACAATGCCCTGCAGGAGCAAAAGCGCGTCTTTGGATTGGTGCGACGCGGCCACACGCGCGCCGAGAACGACCATGGCCACGACACGATCCAGACGCGACGTGCTCGTAAGCATGGATGCCCAGAAATGGATATTGGCCGCGTCAGACGCCTCCAACGACACCCAGTCATACGCCAGCGACTCCTTTTTGTTCTTGCTCGCCGTGCGCATATGCGCCACCATGCCACCAACCACGTTGTTGCCAAACTTGGCCGATTTCGTCTGCTGCACCACCGACAAAACAGCCTCGGACCCGCTGTAAAACACAAACAGTGCCACCATGCGCGAAATACGCAGCACCGCATCATCGTCCGCCTGCGACATGGCCTTGTTCAGCAAAAACACCATTGTCTGCACAGCGCACACGTGTTCGTACGCACCAGGCTCTTGAAGACGCGCCAACAGACAATCCAGCACAGCATTCATCGGCACGTGCGCAAGAAGCGTCTCGGGCATCTTGGTCAACACGTACGACGCAGACTCGCCAAATTCACAAAGACTGTTTAGCAATCCAGCTTCGATCAGATCCGAGGACTAGGTCATAAAAAAAAAAAATAAAAGAAAAAAAATCAATGGTTGCCCCAATGCGGTCCTTTTTCGCCCTCAGACTTACCTCGTTCAGGGCATCCGAAGAGGCAAGAACGTCCTCGAGCTTCTTGATACCCAACAGACGCATATGCGCGGAGGGATGGTGCAAGCAAAGGTACAAGGTGGTGTTGGCATCCTCGACAAGCTGATGACGAGTGCCTTGGAGCGTGGCATTGGACAACGCGTACAGGGCCTTTGACGCCGCCTTGTCGTCCTTGGCCGCCTGGAGCGATTGGTCCAGAACAGCGTCCAATTGCTCCACGTGGCGTTGCGAGATGGTGACAAGCAGCGGGCGCGCCAAATCGAGGAATTCCGTGGCATCTTGCTTGCCAACTTGCATGTACGCGTCAATGACCGCGCGGCACACAGCCTGGATATTGTCGGAGGCCAAATACCCGCTGAACACGAGCGTGTCCAGCAATTCAAACTGCCGGTGGCGCACAAAGTGTGGGATCAGGAACGCCACGAACCGGTCAATCGCGTAATTGGCCGCGTGCTTCAGCAACGTCGCCTGGAAATGCGCATCGTCGATCAGCGCGTTCGCCGCCTTGTCGCCCATGGCGAAATTCGCCTGTGTCTGCGCCAAATGGATCAGCGCAAGCACCGCATGACGGAACAGGCCACTCGAGCGCGCATGCTGCACCAACGTCGCCGTCAGCGCCTCAATCGCTTGCGAATTGAACGCCGTCTTGCTCGACAGTTGCGAAAGAATCATATACGTCGCCAATTGCAGCTCGGGCTGCTCGCGAGCCTGCAACCCGTCCACAAGGTACGGCGTCAGAGCAATCGCCATCTCACTGGACACCGTGCGCGATGACGCGATAAAACGCACCAACGTCGCCGCATAAAACGTGTAAAGCGTCGAAAACCCAACACGACTGCGCACAACCGTCTTGCACACAAAGTCAAGCACAAACCGACTCTTGCCAATTCGCTCCACAAGAAGCTCGCGCGAAAGAGGCAACGACGACGCACGGATCGGCTTCAAAAACACCCAGCTCGAATTGTCCCTTTTAAAAATAAATAGAAATGAGCTTTTTTCCCCTTTACCCTCTCCCCTTTTCTTCGTTTTTACGCAATGTCCAGAAGCGACACCATCTTGACAAACGGCTTGGTCTCGTGGTACGGCAACACACACGCAAGAATCGACTCCACGTTGAGCTTGTGGATGTCAAATCGTCGGATCAGCCATTCCAGCGTCTTGCCCGCCGCATTGAGCAAAAAGTATGGCGAAAGCTGCGCAAGGAACCCATTCAATGTCTCGTCCAGCTTGTCGTTCTCTTGCTTGGACTATAAAAAAAAAAAAAAAGAGGGGGTCAGTGGCGCTGCTTTCTTTTTTTCTTTCTCTTTTTTTTTTTTTTTGTTTTTACCATGAGCACGCGATTGATCGCCTTGGCATTCTCCGAGAACAGAGGCGCCTCAAACGGCGCAAAGTCAGGCTCCACATTGATCAGCTCGAGGAACCCATTGCGCGCAAGTGAAAAGATCGTCTCCATATCTTGATCGGCCGCTTCCTTGGCCGAGAACAAAAACGACGCCTTGTACTTGCGCGACGTCTCGGTCACGCCCTTCAGATCCGCCGTCCCCAACTTCTTCAGCTGCTGTTTCAATGACAAGGCCATGCTGACAAGACGGAAAATGAAATAAAAAAAAAAAAAGGCGAAAGAAGAAAGAAAGAAAAGGGAAAGAAAAGGGGCGGCGGCGCCATTTAGAAACGGTGGCTCAGCCCCCGCGTGTTCACACTCCGCATGACGGCATTTGAAACGGGGCAATTTCAGCATGAAAACGTTCGTTTTACTTGTCCTTGTTTGCATTTCCTGGTCAGTTAAGCCAACTTTCGAACAAAGCTTAAAAAAAAAGGACCCAAAACACGCCCAAACGTGAAAAAAAAACTAGAAATTTCCCCATTGGAAGCGATTTTGAGCTATCACGAGCGATTTTAGCGTGATACGCGCAAAGTCACGATTTTGGGGTGTCTGGCCCCCAAAACCAGAATCGAAAAAAGAGGTCTCCAGAATTGCGCCAAACTTTTGCACATGACAAGTAGCAGCGTAAAACCACTGAAAATGCCAAAAAAGAGTGAGGTCGATCTGTTGGTTGAAGAGCAATTCGCAGTTTTAGATTTAATTTCAATGGCGAATGGTGCGGGAAAAACGCGCCCATCGAACCGCGCCGACGCGTCTCTCAGCAAGAGACATCTCAGGTGCATGGATTTGATTAAGAATGGACGCGTGTCACTTGACACTTGACGCGCTTTATCTCGCGTCGAAAAACATATACCGTACGATTTTAAAACCGTATCAAAAATGCCAAAAAACCACTCTTTCCATAGATCATCCATGTCCACGTACGCAGCCAGCCATGCTCTTTCAGATGAACCGACTTTCAGGGCGCTGCTGTCAATCCTCGCAAAGTTTAGCTTGAGATGAAAATTCGCCGCTTTTCGCGTTTTACGCGACAACTAGCCAATGGACCCCTGGTTTTTATTTAATTTTCGTCGGTGAACTCAGTGTGCGTACCATGTGGTTGAATGGCGTGGTGATCTGACGACCTAAATTTCTCCATTTTCCGGTCGTCGACTGTACCCCAGGGAAAATTCGTGGTTTTTGAACATCGCCATGATGTGCGATTGCGTGGCCATCGTTCCATGAAGGTTTGCTGCTTACGTATTTTGACCGCCTGCATCTCAAAAACCGTTTAAAAAATGGGTGTCAGTTGGGCCGTTGACGAGAAAAGTGTTATTTTCGCATAAATTCACGAGTTTTGATCAGGCGCGTCATGTAGTTATTCGATTGACCCGAGTCTTGTGTGTGTGCAAAGAGACACCCTCGCGTGTCATTTTTTCCCTAGTCGGCATGCCGGATGGACAACGTTTTCACGCTGGCATCGGGCTAATCAACATACCAAACCTGATTTGCACGGCAACAGATACGTGAATACGCGGCGTGCTGCGGTGAATATAATACAGTAAAACTTCAAATTTGATTCTCCATCGAATGAACCCAATTTCACCGCAGGTCAACCAAATCGCGTCGAGAAAACTTGAATTTGGGAACCGTTTCTTAAAAAGTCGCTTCATTGATACCTGATTATCATCATCACCGCTTTGCGCGTGCTAATAAGAGCAGGAGAGTACTGCATCGAACAAACTCGATGACCGGACGCTGGCGGTGCACTTTGTGCTTTTGGCAAGAAAAACGCCAAAAACGCCAAATCTGACCATTTGGCATTTCCGCAGCATGGGCAAGCTCGACCATGCTACACTATTCACATAGGTCCTGGCTGCAACAAATCCTGTCCAACGTGCTAAAAAATCGACGGATCCAATAGTGGCATCGCGAGTAAAGGGCGAAAAGGGTGAAAATCGTTATTTTTTGGAGTGCATGGCCCGACTTTCCTCAGTCGTAGAATGATCACGACACACGCCTGGAACGTAGCCCCCACCAACTTTTGAGCAACGATTTGTTATCGTCATTTCATGCAATTCCTCACTTTAATGATTTGACACATCAAATCCCTGTTGAATCCTAACAAAAAGAGTCCTTGCTTGATTTTTTTTATTACAATGGGGGTGGTTGTGAAATGAGGGGAAATACTTGTGGAAAAAAAAATCTACTTTCTATACCAAAGACGGGTGACCTTTTGCTGTTGGGCGTGAAAAAAAAAGTGAGAGGCGTGAGTGTCTCGCCAGGCAAAAAGCAATAGATTTCTCTCTCTCGGGAGTATAAACTTACGCGTCGCATCTTCTTTTGCAGCTGGAAGATGCCGTACAAGAGGGCCTCGGCGGTGGGCGGGCAGCCGGGGACGTAAATGTCGACGGGGACAATGCGATCGCAGCCGCGAACCACCGAGTACGAATAGTGATAGTAGCCACCGCCGTTGGCACAGCTACCCATGGAAATCACCCAGCGAGGTTCAGGCATCTGGTCATACACCTTGCGCAACGCAGGCGCCATCTTGTTCGTCAGCGTACCGGCAACAATCATCACGTCGGATTGACGGGGCGACGCACGGAAAACAATACCAATACGATCTTGATCGTAGCGAGGCGTCGAACAATGCATCATTTCCTGGTTAATCAAAATACGAGCGTGAGTGTCTCCATTTCACCCCATTTCGCGCACAATGCCCTCTTCCAATGGCAACATACGACGGCACAGCACGCAAGACCGAACGTCATGGGCCAGATCGAACCCTCACGCGCCCAGCTGACAACACGATCGACGGTCGACAGGACGTATTCTGCAAAATGTACGAAAAAGACGAAAATCGGGTGAGCAAATGCGTTCAATTCGTGGTTTTGACGATGAAAGCGAGCTGAAAATGGCGAATTGGCGTCGGAGGGTAGCAAATGGGCTTACCGGCGCTGTTGTTAGGCTTGACGGTAATATCCTTGATATCGTCAATGTGGCGAACAGCCTCAGTGGACATGGCTCGCTGGGGAAGAGCCATAAGCTGCTTGCCTTGGACACCTAACGAGTGGGACACAAAAAGGCAGAAAAACAGATTAGAACCGTCATGACGGCGAGCAAAGGACGAGTAATATGACGAAAAAGGCGAAAAAAACGAGACGACACTTACTCAGAGCACGCTTGGCGAATTGCAAACCCAAAGCAGTGGACGCCATTTTTCCTTGGGGTAAGAAGAGTGGGGAGGGGAGGGAAAAGGGGCAACAAAAGAGTGGGGAGTGGGTAAAGAAAAAGAAAGAGAAAAAAAAATGGAATGAAATCGCCCTCTATTTTTGTTTTGAGGAAAAAGATGGGGCTGGCCCGGACTATTTCCAAGCGCCGGCTCAGGCCGTCACACCTATCAAAAAAAAGTGCGCCTGTGTCACCAGGTCGCGCCTGACTGGCTGATTTTTAGGCATTTAAAACTTTAAATGCATAAATCGAGCCATTGGCACGTCGCACTGCCGCGTGCAAAGTCTCAAACAATGGCTCGGCAGCAGAGCTATATACCCGAACGAGATGCGTTGCAGTTGCTGCAGACCACTTGGGCGATGTGGACGCAAAATCCAAAAAATAGCAAAATTTGGATGTCACCAACTATGGAAACTTATCAAGGCAGGGCAGCATACCACCACCAACGCATCTGGTCGTGAAAGGCCAACCAGGGCAAAAAGTGGTGACAGCTTGTAGGCTCATCGCGGCGCAACCCACGCAGATTTTTCTGTTGTGACGAGCCTTTAAAGCAAAAATTGAAATGGTCTTCAGAATAATGTCAAACTTGCACACTAGGGAAAGCCGCATAGCGAAACGACGGAAAATGCAAAAAAAAAGATGATCATTCTGGCTGTTGACGAACAATGCGTGATTTTCAATTTTTCTTTCTAGAAGAATACAATCAGGAAAACGCGCCCACAGAACCGCGCCAACGCGTCGACTTGGAAAGAGAGACACTAGGTGCATGGATTTGATTAGGAACAGGCGCGTGTCACGCGACATTTGACGTGCTGTATCACGCGCCGAAAACACATTTGATTTCAAAAGCGTGTCAAAAATGCCGAAGCAGACCCCACTTGTTCAATTGATCAAACAAGCACATTGGAAAATCACTGGAAATTAGCACACCTCTTTTTATATAGACATCGAGAGACAATGACAACGCAATCCTCTTGGCTACGATTCTCTGCTGTATAATAATAGCACACGTCAGTTTTTGTTCACCGAGATTAAAACACGGACGGATCAAACGCTTTATCAGTGTGCAAAATCCAAATAGGATGAAAGTCGTGCTTTTGTAGTACATTTTCTCGGGCACTTGCTGAGATGCTGATCGATTTTTTTTTTCACTCTTGTCGAGGCTCGAGTATGTGAATATGGACAGGCAGGCAGAATCGAACAAGCATCATGTCTGCCAAACTAAAATAAATAATATTAGTTCTCTTAGAGTCATTGCATACCAAGCTGAGGTCTCAACACATCAATTTCTCCAAAAGCGCTCTTGCCGCGTTTGGTCACTGACTCATTTGCGATGACTCGCACGTCAATACGCCGAGCCGTTGTCTCGTACGCTCACCAGAAAGGACAAGCCCTTACCCCCTTTTGCTGGGCGCGTCGGATTCTTGTTCATCGATTCCTATATTTGAGCTGGAGGATGCTGAACACAAAAAACCGACGATATCAAGTTTTCTCAGTGATCGAATCACTCAGTCCTGGGAAAATGCACTTTTCATAAATTCAGGGCCAAATCAGGATCAAAACGATCCTTAAATACTAACTCGTCGAGAACTCGAAGCGATGTCTCCAAATCACAAGCACTTTTACCGCGTTTGGCCGCTGATTCATTTGAGGTGGCTCACGTGTCGGAGCTCTCGCCCGTTGCCGCTGTACAAGACCAAATGCGGCTGATATTACCCCTTTACGCCTATGAATCTGGCGCTCCCTCAGAAACTTGCTCATCTGGCCCCAAATTTGGACCAGTTGATGGTAGACTCAATTCTTCAATGCTGTTAAGTTTTTTCGCGAATCGGATCATGCAGTCGCGAGAAAGCTCGAGATTTGTATTTGCTAATGAAAACACAGCGTCAAACAATATTTTACGTGTTTCTCCCGATGAGCCTCACCGTCTGGCGCCAAACTCAGACCAGTGGATACTCGTCCCAAAATATTTATGATTCTAAGTTTTTCCAGAGATCGGATCACACAGTCCTTTGAAAATGCATTTTTCATAAAATCAGGACCAAATCAGGGTCAAAACAATCACTGAAGGTTAACTCGCCGAGAACTCGATGCGATGTCTCCAAATCACAAGCGCTTTTATCGCGTTTGGCCGCTGATTCATTTGAGGTGGCTCACGTATCGGGGCGCACAGCCGTTGCCGCAGCACGAGACCAAATGCTGCTGATCTTACCCCCTTTACGCCTATGAAACTGGCGCGTCCTCAGAAACTTGCTCATTTGGTTCCAAATGCGGACCAGTTGATGGTAGACCCAATTCTCCAACGGTGTTAACTTTTTTCGCGAATCGGATCACTCAGTCTCAAAAAATCTGGAGATTCATGTTTGCTAGTGAGAACACAGCGCCAAAATAACATTTTACGCGTTTCTCCCGATGCGCCTGACCATATGGCGCCAAATTTAGATCAGTGGATAATCGACTCTAAAATACGATGGTTCCAAGTTATTTCGCAATTCGGATTACTCAGTCTTGAGAAATCTCGAAATTTCGTGTTCGCTAGTGAAAAAGCAGAGCCAAAATAATATTTTACGCGTTTTTCGTTTTTTTCGCGGTAAATCACGTTTGCATCACGGGCAAAGACCACGACTTTGATATTTCATGGTTTCTCTTTTGCGATGCTGCCGCGATTCGCCCTGCAATTTCACGATATATGCTATACAGATGCATCAAAACAACGTTTACAGCAGCGAATCTGGGCTCAATCCACGTGTCTTGCAGCCCTATTTCGATACAAAGCGATGGAAAGGCTGTCAGAGTCACACTCGGTCCAGCGTGCCTTACAAAACCCGCGCGTTGCATGTATTTTTATTTTTGTGTTGATTAAATTGCGATTACATGGACTCACTGACCTTCCTTCTCGGTGTTCGGAAGCTCGCAAAATGCCAATGCCGCGCGCTCACACTTGCTCAACCTTTGGACCCTGCCAAACAAGGCAAAACGAGAAAGAAAAGTAAAAAAAAAAAAAAAAAAAAAAAAAACAAAAAAGGGAAAAAGAGAAAAAAAAATAAAAAAAAAAAAAAAAAAAAAGAAAACGTGTCGTTCACACACTTGTCAGCAGCCATCCGGCATTCATGGTCTTTTTGCATCAAGTAAAATACTGTAAGCCTGTGACCAATGTGGCGGGACCTGCCTTCAAATCGTAAAAAAAGGACCCATCCGCACGCCTGGCATCCTAAAACAAGAATTAAGCACACATCACGACGCGACCATTCTCCCTTTCTTTTTTTTTTTCGAGTTCCAATGCGATGGCAGAACGTGAAAAGCGATGATTCTTAACTATGTACAACACGATGATGCGGCGACAAGGCCGCGAATTTATTATTTTTCAGAAAAAAAAAGGGGGATACAATAGGCTTTAGTTGGCCTTGTTGCGGCGCTGGTCGCGCTCCTCGGCAATGGTGAGCTTGATACCCTTGCCCTTGGGGAGAGAAATGTAGGGCTTGTTGGACTCGCCAATGACAAAGACGTTGGAGATGCGAGTGGCGAAGGTGCGGTCGAGCGAGTCCTTGACGTGGACGATCTCGAAGCCACCAACGTGGCGCTCGCGGTGGACAATGGTACCAACACGGCCAATGTTACGGCCACCAGTGATCATAACCAGGTTTCCTACATCAAACTTGACAAAATCGAGGATCTTGTTGTTTTCCAGGTCGAAACGCACCGAGTCATTAACCTGGATCAAAGGATCCGGGTAACGCATGGTGCGACCGTCATGGGTGGTGACATAGGGAATTCCCTTGGCACCGACCAACACCTTCTTCACCTTGCACAATTTGTACTTGGCTTCCTCGTCAGTGATACGGTGAATAGCGAAGCGACCTTTCGTGTCATAGACGAGACGGAAGTTCTCGCCGGTCTTTTCAATAGAAATAACATCTGATTGAAGGAAGAACCAGGCAGAGACAAACAAAAGCATCCGGGATTCGTCAAAGCTCTCGCTAATCAGTTCCAATTGCCAAAATCATATGCCAAAATGTAGCCAAGGCTACAAAAAAAAATAACAAAAAAGCGCCCACTCCCGCTCTCCTCTCTCGCACACGGATCCAATTGACCTTACCCATGAAGCCAGCAGGGAAGGTGGAGTCGGTGCGAACCTTGTTGTCGACCTTGACAAGACGCTGCATAAGGATCGACGTCACCTCACGGCCATTGAGCGCGTACTTGAGGCGGTTGCGCAAAAAGATGATCAAGGGCAAGCACTCACGGGTGCTGTGGGGGCCAGAGCTGGGCTTGGGAGCATAAATGCCTGAAAAGAGGGGGGAAAAAGCGAATCAGCAATCGAATCGCTCCAAAAACGAGCTGCAATGAGAGGCTTGTCAAGCCCATGGTGCCTCTCATGCCCATTGTCAATGGAAAAAGCAAAAAAGTTCAGAGGCGTTTGTAAAAAAATAATCGTCACCAATATACTCGGATTGTTGAGCTTGACATAATTTTTTTTGTTTCATCATGACGAGAAGAGGGTTTTGCTTTTTCCAATTGACAATGAGGGAAAGGACACCACGGGGAATTGAGGCATCCAGCCACTTACCCAAAAGCTTGTCGAGCATCCAGTGCTTGGGGGCGCTAAGGCGCTTCATGTGCTTCTTGGGACCGCGCTAAAAAAAAAAAAAAAAGTGGATGAGTTCATCCATCCATCCATCCATCCACTGCTTGCATCCATCCATCCATGCCAAGGGAGGATACATCCATTGAAGCATGCATCCATGCATCCATGCATCCATCATGATTGCTCTCTTGTCAGAGGAGCTACTTACAGCCATTTTTAAGATTGATCAAAGAATTGAGAGAAAGAGGAAGAGAAAAAGAAATTTTTTTGGCCGTCGTTGTGGCCGGGGCCCTTTATTGCACGCTCGGATCGGACTTTTGTGCTGCGCATCTCCGCTTCACCTGGCGCAGCCAATCAATTGAATGCTCAAAAAAGGGGGTCTTCTTTCGCCAGGGACCACAAAAAAGAAGAAAAAAAGGCGGGGATGACTCGCGGCAAAGGACAGGTGATTGAGTCATGTGCCCTTTTTTTTTTTTGCGTGGCAAATGAACGAAAAGGAAAGCCGAAGGTGAGCAATGCTGATCATCTGTTTTTTTTTAAAAAAAATAGCCAATTTGGATTTGGCAACGTGAATGGTGCGGGAACGCAATCACGAAAAAAGAAGGTTGCTCAAAAAATTGATGGACGGGTCGATGAGGTCATTGTTTGTGAGCCCGGGGGATACGACACATGTGCTTGGAAAAAAAGGTTCAGCCAAATGAGTGATTTTTTCTTTTCTTCACTATGATGCCAAGGGATCAACGCACCCTTTGCCTGCTGGATGAGTGCCCATTCATTGAAGGATCATAATAACAAGAAAATAAAGAATAAAAAAAGTAAAAGAAAATGAGCCATCAAGATGGGGGAACAAAAAAAGGCGGCAAAAGGGGGGGAAATCAAAAGGGAACAAGGGCGCGGCGCGGCAGTGTGTCACGCTGGAGCGCTCTTTTTGGAGGTGCCTCTTTTTTTTCTTTTCCTCTCACTCTCTTTTCCACTTTCCCTTGCTTTTTGACTATTTTTTTGCTTTATCTTTTTTTTGTTTGTTTCTTCCCCCCTGCGAATGTATATTGGCCCTTTGTATCTGTCGTCTACCTGGAATACGTATCATGACGCACCCTGCATCGCTCGTAAAACCCTCATCGACGCCAACAACACAGCCCTCTCTTGAGTTTGGTGTGTCTTCGTCGCCTCCGTCGTCGTCGCGCTCGCGTGCCGGCAGCTTTATGCGGTCCTTGGCCAACACGTCGCCGTCGCCGCCGTCGTCATCAACCACGCCCAATAGGAGGCACTCGACACAGGTCAGCCGCCGCTCGCCAAGCTTATCCGATGCCTTGCACTCCAAATTGCTCACGCTCGTGCCCTCGGACGGCGCCTACCACCCCGCGGACACAACCCCCTTCCACACACACGCCAACCTGTCATCCGTGGCCCTTTCGGATTCCAATTGGGCCAACAAATATGACGATTTCGACATCCGGGAACCGATTGGTGAGTAAAAAGGCAAAAAAAGGGGATTTTTCGATCATGCAAAGCTGACGACCGCCCCACCACCCTTTTTTTCGATGCGCAGGCTACGGCTCGTCAGCTGTTGTTTACCAAGCCATCTATCGTCCTCTCAACAAGCAAGTGGCTCTAAAAATGATTGATCTAGACATGTTTGAACGCAATCAAATCGACGAGCTGAGGGTAAAAAAAATAATCAGACCATTGGACGCGTCGCGTCATGAAAAAAAGAGGGGCCGAGGACAAGGAGCAATGTTTTACCTTTTTTTTTTTTATTACTATTCACAGCGCGAAACAGCTCTCATGGCGCTTTCCAAGCATACAAATGTGCTCAAAGTTTACGGCTCCTTTGTCCACGGCTCAAAGCTATATATCATCACACCCTATCTCAACTTTGGTAAGTGGCCAGAAAGAAGAAAAAATAGCCTCCTTGTGCCACCAAGAGCCCGCGTTTGCGTGAGATGAATCTTGTTGAGTGATTTCTCATGCCATTTTTTTTATGATAGGTTCGTGTCTGGACATCATGAAGACGAGCTTCCAAGAAGGCTTTGAGGAGATTTCTATTGCTACCATTCTGAAGCAGGCGCTCGAGGGTCTCGTGTACTTGCACAAGAACGGACACATCCATCGTGACGTTAAAGCCGGCAATTTGCTGATGGACGATCAAGGCACGGTCTTGCTCGCCGACTTTGGCGTCTCGAGCTCCCTCACAGAGAACAGCGAGGTCAGAAAGACCTTTGTCGGCACGGTATGCAACATGAAAAAAGCACAAAACCAAGGGGGAAAACGTGTTTATCTCATTTTTTCCCTCCTTTTTAGCCCTGCTGGATGGCGCCAGAAGTCATGGAGCAAGAGACAGGCTACGATTTCAAGGCCGACATTTGGAGCTTTGGCATCACGGCCATTGAGCTGGCCACGGGCCATGCGCCATTTGCAAAATACTCGCCATTAAAGGTAAAATCACAACACAAGAGCAAAAACAGAGCATTTCGACTCATTTGTTTATTGTAACACAGGTGCTAAAACTGACGCTTTCAAACGCGCCGCCCACGCTGGATCGCGAGCATACAAAGCACAGATATTCAAAGACTTTTCAAGACATGATTGACGCGTGTTTGCAAAAGAAACCCGAGAACAGGTATGTTTTTCTTTTTCTTTTTTTTTTTATCTATTGAGCGCTCAATTTCTTTTTTTTTTTTTT
>KV441884.1:565469-577806 GCA_001650995.1 Gongronella sp. w5
GGAACGAACCAATTACACATGCTAATTTGGATGAGTTGATGGCCTGTCTTCTTGCTTTGACACTTTTTTGATATTTGGGCTGAACTTTTTGCTTGGAAATAGCTTACATCTCGAAAAGTCTCGAAATATCGATCAGTCGTGATCTCAATCGTAATATCGATCGATTTCTCGATCGAAAATGTTCATTAAAAGGTCAAAAAAATCTTTGAATTCTTGAAAAATGGGTGCATGAGAATCTCGACAAGTCTCGAATCTCGAAACATGAGATACTGTCTCGATAACCATATCGATCGAGACACGTCAAATTATTCTTCGATCGAGACGAGATGGGGTCAATCTCGTCTCAATCGACCGATAAGCAACCCTAGTATGAAACAAGTTTCGGCGATTTGCTCGAGAATGGCCTACCATATCGCCTACAGTATCATACAATATCATATGATAATCTGTTGAAAATAATTTCAATCAAAGCAGGCACTTTTTTCAGGTGCATGCGTTCATCATGCATCACTCTTTGGGCATTTTTTATACTTTTTGGGGCGACCTGCCGCTTTGTCTGCCAATAGCAAATTGTCGGAGTTACCTGTTTGAGATGCATTGATCACTCGGAGTTCGAAATTTCCTAAATTTAGCATTTCTGAGATTGAAACGTGTGACCCCTGAGTTTTTCAAAAGTGGACGACGTAGCCCTTTTTTGGTGTTTTGAGCTTTTTTGTGGCAATTTTTGCGCTTACTGTATGATACAGTAATCCAATGCAGCCATTTTTTGGGGCGATCAGCCAAGTGAGAGTAGAAATACTGTAAATGCAAAATTGGCCAAATGGTTTGCGCGCAATCTCAATGTCTATTTTTTTTTTTTGATTTTTTGAGAAGAAAAAAAAGACGATCAGCAACATCGCCTCCATTTCATGTCAAGTCAAAACGCTTTGCCTTCCACCTCCAACGGATTGTCCAGGTCAATGCGCAGAATTCGGAACGTGTCGAGTGCAATCACGAGAATATTGTTGGAAACCGCCATATCCACCAGTGTCGCAGGCAGCTGGAATTGCACATAATCCAGCGAGAATATTGGCTTCTCCACCTGGCCAAACCCTGTCGACACGTAGCCAGTCTACACAAATAAAGCGAGAAAAACGAAGAATGGGGAGCGTGAGCGGGCGATAGACCGAGGAAAAGAACGCAAAAAAATAAAAATAAAAAAAAAGACGTGTACCTGTGGTTCCATGGCGTCCAATCCATGATACCCATTGGTAGGCACGAGCGCATCGCCAAACAGATTGACCACCGAAGGCCCATGGTCTGTTTCTGACGAGGCTATAAAGTCATCAATAAGCGACATGGCAATAGCCGACACAAAAAAGTAAGAAAAACGAAAGAAAAAAGGGGGATTGAAAAGCGCGCGATCTTTTGCCTTTTAAAACAATGTCGCCCAAACGAATGAGGAGCCGCCCGACCTTTTTTTTTTCTTCCCAAATTGTCATGGCCACAACTGTCGCAGATCTGCCTGTCGAGCAACAGAGGGCTTTTGAGGTGTGTTCCGCCCTCGTCGACACTTTATACGACGTTGCTCACATGCTCCTCTTGTCTTTTTGTTTTGTCTAGTCTATGATCGAGAGCGTCAACCGCCTCTTTATCGATTATCGTCAAGAATTTCTTGACAGGTGGCCGCAGACCTGTGACCATAGTGTGCTAGAAGCTGCGCCGCCGGGTGTCAAACAGGTATTCAGCCCCGCAATGGCTCTGTTAACGCCGAAATGGAGCGTTGACCCGCCCTATTTTTGATGTAGGTCGCGCAGGGCGCCCGTGATCTGGGCCTGCTGCACGTCAGCCGCTTTATCGAAGTCGAGCCGGATTATTATACCTGGGAGGTGCAGCGCCGATCTATGCGCGTCATGGCCCCGTCGCGCGCACACATGTGCAAATCGCTGATTATGGAGAATACGCGGTGTACACATATGAATTATGACGGTATGGCCCTTGACATCCATCTTGAGCACATCCTGACTCTCTGATTCATTCATGTAGATCGCCTGTACTCCAGATATTATTGCATTGTCACACGAGCAAGTCGCCAAAAATGAAAATATGAAAAATACGCGTCCGGCTCACCCTTGACGCGTCTCTTTTGATTTTTATTCATAGTACGATACGCCGGTGAATACCCAGGTACTCTTAAATTACGCGCGCTCGCTGAACGACCGCGCCGTCAGCAAGAAATACTACAATTTCCGCATGGCCGACGAAAGTGTGTCGTACGAGCTGACCGGCTACCGTACAGGCGGCGTGTGCGCCGTTGGCATGAAGTCCAACGTGCCCATCATCCTCGCCGAGTGCATCATGCGATTGGACGTAAGATAAACCCGGCCCCACGTTCATGTAGACGATCGCCAAATTGACACTTTTTTTTTTGTTTTTCACACAGCCTCCCGTGATGTACCTGGGTTCCGGCCACGTCGATTGGAAAATTGGCTTGCCTGTACAGGATTTCATTAACAAGACCGGCTGCTTGGTGGCGAATCTAGACTGAATTCATACAACAATAATATAAAATTCATAGTTACCGGTACTGTATATACAGTATTGCGCGCTTGCAAAGTTGCTTGGTCATGAATCATTCGATAAATTTTCAAAATCAATTTTCTTGACAACTGGAAAACAATCAGCAGAGCTTTAAACGTCTGTCAAATCTTGCAGCTGCTGCTGCTGGCCGGCTGGCGGCTGCTGATGAATCTCCGTCGAATGAAAGTATGAAATAGGGTTGCTTATCGAGCATCTCGATCAAGATCTCTAATCCAATGCAGCCATTTTTTGGGGCGATCAGCCAAGTGAGAGTAGAAATACTGTAAATGCAAAATTGGCCAAATTTGGTGCTTTTGGAATTTATGCGCTCAAAAAAATCAGGCGCAGCCATCCTGCGCACTGGTTTATTGTTCATGCAGTGACGCAGTTTTCGTCGGCGGGCAGGCATACTGTAAAAAGATTTCTGGAAGCACAACAAGCTGGCAAAGTCTGGAAAACTTACTTTTTCGTCTTCTAGTACAGTATGATATGTTCATACCGGTAAACATACAGTAAATCCCGGTTTGAACTCTTTTTGTGCAAGTGTAAATGATACTGTTCTATCATACTGTACGTATGATAGACCGCTGCTGGACAGCTGGAGCACGAATTATTGGACCGACAGTGCGACAGAGCGCGTCAGAATTCAGAAGGTCAGAAGGTCAGATTCTGTCCAGAACTTCAGACTGCTGTTGTACTCCAAAAGACATATCATACCGTACTGTACTGTACGTACCGGTACGTACTGTATGAACACACCACCACCTCATTTGCATGTTCTGAAATTCCACCAAAATCAATGAGTTTTGATTTCTTCATGCATTTTCTCACATTCTTCTCAGGCGCTGATGCGTGATGGATTTTTTTCAAACCGAGACAAGACACAGTGCACGCTTGCAGCAGCAAACAATGATCTTGCCCTCACCAATTTGAAAAGAATTTATCATACGCATCATACAGTACTGTACGTATCATAGGAAGAACACAACAACAGACGAACAAAAATTTGATACTGTACATACAGTACGTATTACAGATTTACAGTACAGAATTTTATTATTTATTCTCTTTTTACAGTAACTGCTGACCCTTCTTATTTAAG
Organism: Gongronella sp. w5; assembly: GCA_001650995.1. Classification (NCBI taxonomy): domain Eukaryota; kingdom Fungi; phylum Mucoromycota; class Mucoromycetes; order Mucorales; family Cunninghamellaceae; genus Gongronella; species Gongronella sp. w5. Next base: position 569,131 of record KV441884.1, read on the forward strand.
CGCTTTGCACCTCATCTAACACTTGCGCAAGTCGCACAAGCGCCTCGTCCATCTGCTCCTTGGACACGTTGCTAAAAGAGACACGGATATACGAGGTTTTGTTGCCCATGGGCATGAATGCATCACCAGGGATGGCCACAACCTTTTTCTTGAGCGCATTGTTCATCACGAGATCGTACGAGTCCGTGACGCCATGGAGCTTGAGCCACACAAACATACCTGCTGTAGGCACCTCCCAATCGGCTCTGCCCTTCATGTACTTGTTGAGGCTGTCAACAAAGAGATCACGCTTTTCGCGGTAAAACGCCGACACGCGCTTCACGTGGCTAAAAAATCCATCAATTCCCCATTGATTCAACACCTCAAACGTCACCAATTGAGAAAGACCAGCTGGCTGCAGATTGGTGGTCTACGTTGCGCGCGCGCAAAAAAAAAAAATCTGTGAGATCGTGATATGATAGAAAAAAAAAAGGCAACTCTGCGAAGTCATTCTGAACATTGGGCGATCCCCTACCATAGTGTGCATGTTCATTCTCTCAATCAACTCCTTGGGGCCCGTGACCCAGCCCAGACGAAGACCGGACGACACGATCTTGCTCATACTATCGCATCGCAGCACGCGGCCATCCACGTCCATGGAAAGATACGAAGGAATGCGCGTTTCCGCGAACTGCAAATAGTAGTAGGCGTCATCTTCAAGGATCATGATGTCGAATTTTTGACAAATGGCATAAATTTGACGTTTGCGGTCTTCGCTGATGCTGAGACCAGTGGGGTTGCTGCCAGTGGGCGTCGTGTACAAGGCGCGCGGGCGTGGCTGGTCTTGCTTGCCATGTGGGTTGGATGCCGGCCAATTGGCCAGCAATTCCTCGAGTTTCTCGGGAATCAGGCCGCCATTGTCCGTTGGCACGCCGACCAAGTCGCATGGCTGCGTGTGCAAAAAGGCCAGTGCACCCGTGTACACGGGATCCTCTACCAACACGGCATCGCCAGGGTCCTAGCGAATCAAAAAATCAGGCATAAATTCGTGTAAGCATGCTTTTTTTCGCTTCAGCGAGTGCGATTGATCGCTTACAATCATCATCTCCAAGCCCTTTGTAAGCAAATCCTGCGAGCCGGCACCAATGGCAAGGTCAAAGGGCACGGGCGGCTGATGCTCCGTCTGCTGGAGCTGCTTGAGCCAATCCACGAGAGGCGCGAAGCCAGCCTTTTGAAAGCAAAACAATTTTTTTTTGAGTTGGCAATGCCATGTTCCAAGAATGCTAAAATACATACCGTGGCATCATACGACAAGCACTGGCGGAAGCGCTGCGGATCCATGTCGATGACTTGGCCGTCCTTGAGGGTCATGGTGAAGCTTTCAAAGGGGAATGTCTCTGGATTTGGCTGGCCCGCGCCAAGAGAAATCTAGGGGCAATCAAAGAGACATGAGCATGCGCTGGGTGGAGGGGGTTTGGCAGTTCTATGCCCATAAATGGGAAAAACTTACCATGTCCTTGCGATTCATGTAAGGCATCAAGTTGCGGACTGCGGGATCAGGCAAAAAAAAAAAAAAAAGAGAGAGGGAGTGAGACGGCATCCAGGTATCAGGGTTTGTGCGACGACGTACTGCTCGATGGGTTGCGTGCCTTGCTGTGCTTGCTGATGAACTTGGAGTAATCCATGATGCCAATGAATTTAAAAAAGACAAGAGATGACAATAAAAACAAAGAAAACAAAGAAAAAAAGAGCATCCGCAGGTACCCGGAACATGTCGCTTTAAAATCAATGCCGCCCCGTCAAGGCAAATTAGGATCTCCGCTCCTTTACTTTCCCAGGATCGTGGAATTTGATTGATGCAGAGAAACAGATAGCAATCTACACTCCGGTTCACCGGGCATAGCCCGTTCCAGCGCTTATTGTGTTGATGACTCAATCGCCGATCCCATTTTTGTCCACTTGTACACACGGTCGCGCGCGTGAATCACTCCAGGTCATCCGAAAATCAAGAGCAGCGCGCTTTTTTGCAGCAAAACGAGCTCGTGGCAAGCCCTTGCCGGTTCCAATTTCATCTTTTCCATTCTTTTGGATTTTGCATCAAGCTTAATCCAGCCGTGGCCGCGGAGTGGTGTTTGGGTTTTCCTCGGATGAGCCATGTAACGTGTAAACACGTTTTTCCCCCCCTTCACGATAACGCTTTATCTTCGTTCCGCGGGCTGAAACACTTGAATTTTGGTACCATGCCTCGCTCATCTTTGTGGCGAGTCAACGCCAAAGCACCTGCGCACTAGTCAAAACAGAAATGAAAAACAGGTTTAAACCAGAAATGACGATGGACGGGGCCAGAGTTGATTGTACTATTGATCCAGTTTGACGACGCGATGGTATTATTATCACAGGTTGGCAAAGACCTGGGGCAGAGGATGCAAGGGGAGCTGCCAATGAATCAACTGCGCAGTGGCCAGTGGGTCAGCAGCCCAATTTTGGGCCGCTGGGTTGTCGATTTGTCCTTTTTGGGGCCATGCGCGCGACAATGGCAATCTGGTGCCTCTTTCTTCCCTGACTCCTCCTCGTTATTTATTCTTTTTGATCTATGTTACGATATCTTAAATCCAAAATACCCACTTCTTTACCCTCGGAAAGGCATGTAGACGACACTGAAGAGTCGGAACACTTGTTGGAGACGACGCAAGATGCTGTCGTGGTCGATCGCAACCATATTGTCTATTGGGTATGGTTTTTTTACTTTGTTCGTTGACAACAGGACGCGAAACTCACGTTTTTGTCTTTTTTTTTTTGTGCATTTTTCTTTAGGTGTTCTTTCTCTATGGCATTGCAATGCTTCTCCCGTGGAATGGTAAGTGGACAAAGCACATGGACGCGCGCTCATGCCCTATTTTTCAGTCTTTATCACGGCATCCGAGTTTTTTATGCATCGATTTGCCGGCTCCGAGTACCAAGAGACTTTCCAAAGCTACTTTTCGACGTATTTTACGACGACCAATCTCATCATGTTTGTGTACCTGATATGGCGGCAATCGGTAAGGCATGATTTTCTCATCTTGAGTGCCACTGGCGCATGCGCTGGGCAATGACGACGTCGCATTGCAGATTTCGGTGGAAAAGTGCCATTTGGGGTCAGGCGCTTCTCATCACCCGCTCTTTTGTTCGTGTTTCTGATAGGCCAATGCACGCAGTTTTGATGCAGGATACCCCATTGTGCTCAACACGGCCGTGTTTGCTTTCATGACGGTGACCGTCATGATCCAATGCGAGGGCTCGGATTATTTCTGGCTGGTGCTCGCCTTGCTCACTTTTACGGGCGCCACCACAAGCGTGTTCCAAGCGGCCGTGTTTGCCGAAGCGAGCCGCTTTCCTCCAAAATATCTGCAGGCCGTCATGAGGTAAGAAAAAAAAAAAAAAGAAAACAACAAAAACAACAAAAAAACAATGGGCGATACAATCAAGGAGGTTCTCTCACGCCCATCTAATTCTCATTTTTATTTTATTTTATTTTATTCTTTTTTATATAATTTATTTTTTTGCAGCGGGCAAGGCATTGCGGGCGTTGCCGTGGCATTGTCGTCTTTGGCAAGTGCTTTGGCCAGCACGCGCACGAGTCCAGAGACGGCGGCCATGATGTATTTTATTTCTGCGCTTGTAATCACGGCGGCCGCCTTGGTTGGCCGCGTGGTGCTGCAGCAGCAGCCTTTTTACCGGTTTTACCTCGGACAAGGGGTCAAATCTGGCAACAATGGCGAGAATGGCCACACCGAAGACGATGACGCTGATGCGGGCGCGACTTTGGACACGTGGACGCTGATTCGTCGGTCGCGCGTGATGACCTGCACGGTGGGCTACGTTTTCGTGGTGACGCTGATGCTTTTCCCCGCCATCACATCCTTGATCAAATCGACGCAATCGCCACACCCGCCATCGCGCTGGCTCGAGGACGACATGTTCGTTGCCACGCACTTTGTCCTGTTCAATGTTGGCGACTGGCTCGGCCGCTTCTTCCCATTGTGGCCTGCATTCCGCATTGTGCGCCCTATGCCCTTACTTTTGCTCTCCATTGCGCGCACTGTGTTCCTTCCATTGTTCCTCGGCTGTAACGTCGTCGTTGAACAACGCCAGACGGCCGTGTGGATCCAGTCGGACGTGCTCTATTTCGCCATTGTCACGCTCTTTGCTGTGTCCAATGGATGGATCGGCAGTCTCGCCATGATGGCCGCCCCAATGCAGCCCTACATCCGCCACGCCAATGACAAGGCCAACATTGGCACCCTTATGAGCTTCGCCCTGGTCTTTGGCCTCGCCATTGGCGGCGCGCTCAGCTTTTGGGTCCGTGCGCTCGTGTAAACTTTTTTTTTTTTTTTGCTCTCGTTTTTTGTGCTTTTTTTTTATTTGCTCCGCATTGCATTGTTTATTCCCACCTAGCTCCTCCATCCCCCCCTGATGACTCCTCTACCGCCCCCGTCGTGCGCATCTCGACAAACAAAAGTGAAATACAGTCTTTTTCATGCAATTAGCCTTTTTTACTTGATTTGCAAACTCTCTTCTTTTTCTTTTTTTTTCCTTTCTCTTCCACCCGGCCACTGACGCCTCCATTGAATAATTGATCATCTTACGGGGGATTTTTTTTCTCTTTTTTTGCCAATTAAATTATATCCGCCCGACTCTCTCCTTTTTTTTTTTCTTCTTTGCTTCGTCATTGATGCCGACGCCGTTCACGACAAATGATCTCGCCATGTGGTCGCCCATGTCCATGTATGAGAACACGACGTACTTTCCGTACTTGCCGTTCGAGCACCCATTGATGCCGCCGTGCTGCCCGGCCGATCATCCGCTCGTGCATTACGAGCCAGATAAGACGATCAACGAGGATCATGAGCACGAATTGGGATCCACAAGGGCCGAGGAGCACGTGCCCAGCGCATGGTCCTTGCCGTCGCCAAAATATTTTCCTGTGTCGACCGAGTGTCCCAATGTGCCTTTTGCACGCGCCCCCGCAGAATTGACGCCCTGCCCTTTTCTGTCCGACACGTCGTACCCGCGCGTACACTTCAATGGCAAGCGCAACACCGCCACGTCGGCGCCCACATTTATGCAAAAGACATGGCATTGGTGGAAGGCGCTCATTCATGCAAAACATCGCTACATCCACCCAACCGTCCATTTGCAAAAGCGTGCATCTGCAAGAAAATAAACCAAATGTACCTAAAAAAAAAAAAAAAAAAAAAACTCCCCGCACGAGGCACACGCCCATGTGACGACCGTGTGCGCAGATCCACTTGATTTGTTCAAAAACACGCCGCGTGAAAGGAGCCGCCTACTATAGCCATTTTAACTTTCCATCACGCCCGTCTCCTCTCACACATTCCCCCCTTTTTTTTAAACATGTCTTCAAATTGACGGCTGCGTGCTCTCTTTGAAACAAGTCATGCTTTTTTTTTTTTTTTTTTTTTTTTAAAAATGATTAGTCTGTTTTTTTTTTTTTTTTTTTTTTTTTGGAAAAATCAGCATGATGAGGCACGCGAGTGACCGCAGCATCCATGCAAATGTGCTCGCATAATCAACCCCGAATCAGCGTGGTTTCGCTAGTGCTCAGCATAACCTGGTTAAGAGCAAATCAACGTTTTACGACAGAAATGCATAGTTTATGATTTTACTCTAGACCCAGTTCTTGAACCGCAATTGTAAAGCATTTTTATCATCAAAACAGATGTCACGGTGTCGAATGGTGCCTTTCTGAGTTGTCCAGCCTACATTTGGTCGGCCATACCCTGATGAAAAGGCTCTAAATTCAGATAAATCGGAATTACTCACCGAACGAACGCGCACAGCATTAAGAAATCTGTCTTTTGAGAAGGCATTTCCGTCTTCTAGTATTCAGAAACATCATAAGAATCAGGGGTCGGCAAGGCAGTCATCGAGAAAATGTAAAATCTGGCTAAAAAATACTCGATTTTGAACGCGTCTCGCCAAAATTGCTTTTAATGTAGCGGAAGCCATGGCTGTTCTTGGTAGCGAAGAGCCATGCATAGTTCCAAAAAAATGTGACAATATCATCATTCACACGAAATAGCCATTTGCCTTGTGTTTTTTAACATTTTCAAAGAAAAAAAAACCGCGTTTGCTATACTCATTTAGCGCTGTCTCCACCGCCGGCATGCAACTGGAGTTTTGAAAAAGACGATTGGGTGATTTTGACATGATCAATTTTTAATTTGTACATCAAACAGGTAAGAAAAACGAAAGTGTCAAGCTCTAAGCCTCGACGGGGGCAGCGGCAGCAGGGGCGGGGGCGGGGGCGCCGAACTCCTGGGCAGTGGGGACCTCGATGCGGGTCTCCTCCTTGGGTTCCAAGATGGTGACAACATCGGGGAGAGTGTTCTTGGGGCCCTGGCGACCAGTGGGGTCGGTGTCGAGCATGATCTTGACCTTGATGCCCAAGACACCCTGGCGGAGCAGGACGTGGCGGACAGCGGTGGTGATGAAGTCGCGGGTGGGCTGGCCAGAGTGGATCATGAAGCCGTCGCCGAACTTCATGGCCTTGGCACGAGCAGCACGGAGCTTGCCAGAGACGACAACCTCGCAACCCTTGGCGCCAGACTCCATGACGAAGCGGACAACACCGTAGCACGCACGGCGAACAGCAAGACCGTTGAGGAGCTTGAACTTGACAGACTCACACTGGGCAATGGCGCACAAACCGCGGTTTTGGACACGCTCGGCGTACAGCTCAACAGCGTTCTCGGCAAACTTGAAACGCTTCTGCACCAAGGTGGTCAATTCACGGATGCGGCGACCCTTCTCACCAAGAACATTCTGGGTGTGCGTGGCACGGATGATGATCCTTTTGAAAAAAACGAGTCAGAACGACCTGTTTCGAAGAATTGAAGCGCAAAAAAAAAAAGAAAAAAAATAGAAACTTACTCGGTACGAGCGGGGGTGACACGGACCTCGACACCGGCATAGCCATCCTCAGCCAACTCACGGGTGAGGTATTCGTTCAATTCGGCGTAGAAAACACCGTCAGCAACCTAAAACGATAAAAAAACGACAAACGCCGTGAGTCAGTTGCTCATTTGGCGTGTCCATCCTTTGATTGTGCCGCCGAGAGACAACAAAAAGTCGGTGAAGGGTGGAGGGTGTCGTGACAATGACTTACAAACTAGAAAAAATCGCAAAAAAAAGGAAGAAAAAGAAGAGGGGTAAGTGATCCATCCATCAATCCATCCATTTGCAAATATCGTTGTATCCATCCATCCTTTGAAGCGACAAGGCGTCGATTCTAAACGGAAGGTGGTCGATCCTGTTGTATTTACCTTTCTCTTCTTGGAGATCTGGGCAACGTGAGCCATGTTGTATAGCGTAAAATAGAGGAAGAAAAAAGAAAAAGGCAAGGACGAGGCCCAATGCCTGATTTTTGCATGGAGCGATCAGGCCGCCGTCGCCGCCCGCCGGACCACGTCGGACCTTTTTTTTGCCCGCCCCTTCACTCTCAAGCTGGGCGTCAATTTGCGGATTTTGCCTCCCAATTCATCACTCAGTCCATCAATGGCCACGGATCAGCAACCATTCATTCCTGGCATATCCAATTGACGTGAGAGGCACCAAAAAAGGGCAAGGGTGACAAGCAAAAAAGCAGGGAGACGCGTCCAAAAAAAAAAAGGAGGCACAGGCTGCGTCAGGGACTTTACGCAGGTTGATCCTTGTTCCGCAACGACAACATGGCCCAGCAACCACGGAAATCCCGTGTAAAAAAAGTCTGCACGAAGCCAAGATTTCCCGTGTTTTCTGCGCGTCTCATGCATCGTTTGGCCCCATTGGCCGTGCAATTGGCCGCTGACGCACGTCTCGCCCGGTTTTTTTTATTTTTTTTTACGCCATGACGTAATTTTTTTCACCTCGGTCAGAAAGGAGTGCATCTTTTGAGGATCTCCTTTGGCGTGTGTGTGTATTTTGCTCCCAATTGAAACATTGAGGCGAGGAAAAATAAAAAAGAAACTATCATCACCTTTTTGCTTTTTTTGCGTGTCATGTGACCTCAAGGGGAATCGGGAGCGCAAAGAAGGAGAAACGGGAAAGGTCTCACAGGGAAATCGCACTAAAACCAATCGACAAATTGGATGGGCATATAAAAAAGCAAGCATGACACGCTTCTTTTTTTTTTTATTTCTGCCTTGTCTCCTTTTTTTTTTTTTTTCTTTTTCTGCAACTCTCTTTCGCAAATCCTTCACACGACCCATTGAACCCTACAGCCAGCGCCTGACCACCTCCAATAGCATTCTTCGATCATGACCGAGACCCTGAAGACCAATTCCAGCAACCTGGCCAGCCGATCAGAGCAAGAAAAGCTCAAGGAAGAGATTGCCCAGCTACGCAAGGAGTGGGAAGATTTGTGCTCCAAGGATGATCTTGTCAAGCACCACATTGACGTTGTGCGACAAAAGATTGGCGAGCAAAGAAGATCACATTTGCAATGACGATGCCCTGTTCTTTTTTTTCCAAAGAAATAAACGACGCCACGACGCGCAGACACAAATGGAAATGGACCCTCACGAATAATTGTCCGAGCACACACACTCCCCAATTGGTTTATTTAATGTAAAAATGGCAAAATGATATCAAATGTGTGAAAAAAGAAGAGATGCGTACATGCAAGAGCAAAAAAAAAAAAAAAAAAAGGATGCA
>KV441884.1:578027-592307 GCA_001650995.1 Gongronella sp. w5
ACGAATAACCTCCCCTTTTTTTTTATTGTTTTATTGACGTTTTTCTTTTTTTTTTTAAAAAAAAAAAAAAAGGATGCAAGACGGGGGAGGGAGAGAGAGAGAGAGAGCAAAAAGCGATCTAAAGATCCAGCAAAAGAAAAAGAAAAGTGACACGGAGGGGGGAGAGACGACAAGAACCCAAAAAAAAAAGAAAAAAAAAAGCAAAAAAACACGATCAAACCAGACAAAAAAAAAAAAAAGAAAAAAAAGGGGGGAAGGGGAGTTGAGAGGGAGGCGATGGGTGAGAAGAAGAAGAACAAGGAGAAAAAGAGGATTGAGAGGGGAGGGGAGGGTGTGTTATTCGCCAAAGGGGATGTTGCGGACCTGGTCAAAGTAGGCGTGATTAAGTGCTTCTTTTGCCGTGATGCGCAGCTGGGGCTGGTATTGGAGCATGCGATTGAGAAGATCGAGGCCGTGGGGGTCGATGCTTGGGAGGATTTGGTAGATTGTCTGTGGTGGGTAATATTGTTGGTTTGCTTTTGCATATTCTGGCAATTGGGACACATTTGGCCATGTTTGTTCTGTGGGTGTGCCCATCATACGGAAGATGCGCTGCAATTGGTCGTCATTGGTGGTGCCTGGGAACAAGGGGCGACCCGTGTACATCTCTGCCATGATGCATCCGGCGGACCAAATATCGATGGACGTGGAATACATGCGAGAGCCGAGGAGCACGTCGGGGGCGCGATACCAGAGCGTGACAACTTCGTTGCTAAAAGTGTTGACAGGAATGCCAAAGGCGCGTGCCAAGCCGAAATCGCCCAATTTCAATTCACCTCGCTTGTTGATCAGTAGATTTTGCGGCTTGAGGTCGCGGTGCAAGACGCGATTCTCGTGGCAATAGGCAATGCCGCGCAACAGCTGGTACATGAACTTTTTGATGGTGGGCAAATCGAGGGCGCCGTGAGTCGCCTTGGCGTGCGCGTCCATGTACTTTTTCAAGTCTTGGTCCATGAATTCAAACACAAGCACAAGCTTGTTCTCCGTGTGGATCACGTCCATCAGGCGCATGATGTTCGGGTGCTTCAGCTCCTTCATCAGCGATATCTCGCGAATAGCTGTTGACGGCGCGCCTTCCTCTGCGTCCAAGTGAATTTCCTTGAGCGCAACCACTTCCTGGTTCAGACGGCTGCGTCCTTTGTATACCGTCGCATACGTTCCCTCTCCAAGCTTCTCGAGGCGCTGGTAGCGGTCCATCCCGGTGTTTGACGCCATAAAACAAAAAAAAAAACAAAAACAAGTGTATACAGAAAAAGAAGAAAAAAAAAAGGAGAAATAGCGGCGAGCCCACGCTGCATTTGGTAAAAATAAAAAAGTGCGCCTCCATCCGGTTCACACTCCGCCCTTGGCTCCTTTACAAACAATGATTGGTTCATCGGAAACGTGGTCTTCCTGGTTTTTCCTAGCCGTCATCACCCCCAAGCCGGCTCCAATTCCATTGGGTAATCATTAGCAACCATGTGTGCGCGCGTCCCAACAATAAAACAAAATAAAATAAAAAAACGACGCGTGCACGCTCCTTGAAAAAAGTCGAAACCGCGTTTTCTTGCCGTTTCAATGGCGTGTCTCCCATTTCCTTGGGCTGATTGATGACTAAAGCGGCCCCGCCCCCTGCGGTGCGTAGTCGCCTCTTTTTCCTTGCGGCACCCTCTCAGCAGTCTCACGGGTCACGTTATCGTGGACGACCCGCTTTTGTTCTTGGTCTTTTTTTTTTTTTTGCCATCGGCTTGTTTCGTGCCCTCCGTGTCAATTGAAGTTGAACCGCCCCATCAATGGTATCCATTGGCAGATGCACATCCTATCCACGTGTGGGGCGCCCTTTTTTTTCTTGATTGAATCGTGTCACAAAGAAGATGCAGGTCATTTGTTGTCAATGTTCGTGGAATTGGACCGAGAGACCCATCACAAGACCACCATCCGCCATCCCGCGCTTCCTTTGTTTATATGCCATCTCGAGAAGCCAATTGGTCGGCGCGTTGGCGCGCAAGCGATACGCGTCCATGTCCGAAAAGAGCAGCAAACAAATGAAAATCGCCAGTGGAACGCGTCTCGCCATACGCGTCCATTTGGAAATCAGCTGAAATTAGATGAATTCAATCATTGTTTTTTAATTACGTGACATGCAAAAAAAAAAAAAGAGGTGCGGCCAGGGAGGGAAAAAATAAGGGTAAACTGGCAAACACCAGGTGGGGAACATGAAGAAGAGCAAGAATGAGGGTTATGTACATTAACAGATTGGTTTTACACGAGCATCTTGGACATGTAAGGCCCTGAATAGAAAGAGAGAAAGAAAGAAAAATAAGAACACATTGCCCCATTGTGTGATGGACTTTGTCGTTTTTTCTTCTTACCATCCAGCGTATAGCCAAGTTTGGCGTAATAATGGCGAACGCCGACGCCTGAGATGACGGAGAGTTTGTGTGAGCCATGCTCGTCGCGTGCAATTCGCTCTGCCTCCTCCATGAGAAGCGTGCCAAAGCCCTGGTGCTGGAATTTTGTAGGATCGCGGTCATGCATGGGGACGACGGAGCCGTACACGTGCAATTCACGGACAATGGAGCTTGGCTGAGCCGTCAATTCCGGGCGGAATGTTTGTGGCGAGCACTTGCGCAGGCGGAGCAAGCCGACCAAAATGTCCTGATGGGGGTCTTCGTACGACAAGAACGTCTCCCACCCGCCATTGGCCACGTAGTCGCGTCGAATCAGCTCCACCTGGTCTGGCTGGATCTTTTGATGGATTTCCGTGATGCCCACCTCGCGTGTGCGCACATCGCGGCACTCGGTGCCCAAATCTTTCATCCGCTGCAGCGCCAATTCGCGCAAATTGCCGTGCTCAACGCCAGACGTGACCAATGGCATGGGAATATCGCGCTGCACACGGTACACACGCGTCCAGGGCGGCACAAGTGCAAGAATACGCGCAACAAGATCCACAAGCGCGTTTGGAGGGTAATTTTGATACCGCCCCGTGCGCCACAGCTCGTACAGGCCCGTGCCACGAATCACAAGCGTCGGATAGATCTTGAGACCATCCGACCGATACGCAGGATTCTCAAAATACTCTTTGAATTGCTCCATGTCGCGCTCCATCCCCACATTCGGCAAATCAGGCATCATGTGGGCAACAACCTTGAATCCCGCATCCTTGGCAAGATGGAACGACTCGGTCACCGCTTTGACCGTGTGGCCACTAAGAAAAAAAAAAAAGGTCCGTGGATGAGCAAATGGACGACCAATAGAAGAAAAAGCTAATTTTTTCTCGTTTTTTCATTTTTTTCGTTTTTTTTTTTTTTTTACCGATTGGTATCTCTAGCGACATCTTCGTAGACACTTTGGACACCAATCTCGAGGCGAGTGCATCCATAGCGCAACATTTGGCTAAGATGGGGCTTGAGACAATAGTCGGGGCGCGTTTCAATGGTGATGCCAATGCACTTTGTCTGGCTCTGCTGCGAGTAGCGCACAGCCTCGTCAATGTCATTGCTAGAGTGGCCCGACAGCGCGTCGTGCAGATTGGCGATAAAGTAATTGCGATAATCCTCGGGCATCGACATGAACGTGCCGCCCATCAGGATGTACTCCACCTTGTCCACCGAATGGCCCAAGCTGCGCAGTTGGTCCACGCGCCCGCGCGCCTGTTCGTAAGGGTCGTAACGCGCGCGGATCGCACGCATCGACGTCGGCTCATAACCCGTATAGGACTGTGTCGAATACTCAAAGTCCGAATCAGGGCCACCCGGGCAATACCTGGAAAAAACAAAAAAGAGTGGATGAGCATCGGCGCGTCAAAGGGCGTGGAAAACGCGTCAATCGCATGGAAATCGCGTCAATCGCCCATTTCTCACGCGCAAATGGACATTTTTCTCGCGAAAATGGGCATTTTCGGATTTTCGCCGTCCTTACACGCAAATGTTGCCTGTCATGGCAATGTGAGGGCATCGATGCGGCTTGCACATGACCGCCACCACGGCAATCTGCAATGAAAAAAAAACAATCAGCCGCCAAATTCCTTGCTTCATTGCCTAAAAGTCCACTTACACCAGAGGCTGTACGGACTGGCTTGGCCTTGAGCTTGGGCAGCAGCGCCGCCTTATGCTGCTCGGGAATGGCAGCAATGATGTCCACGAGCTTTGGCTGGTTGGGCAGCTTGTTTTTGCGCGACACTCTGTTCTTTAGGGCGTTCAAATTCACGTCTCGGCCCTCGTTCGTCGCAAGAACAAGCTCATTGATGATCTCAGCACATGTCTTCACCATGAGCTCGGCCTATGCACGCGGTGAGACTCCCCATTCTATCTAGATCACTCGCTAAAACTTACCTGAGAGGGCCCTAAAATCGACAAAAAAAAAGTAGAAAAAAACAATAAGCAAACGGCGCCTCGATCAGAGTATTTCATACTCTCTTGGACCCTTACCCTTCTTGTTCTTGGCTGACATGGCGTTCTAAAAGAAAGAAGGAATGGAGATTCGAAAGAAAAAAAGGTAAAACGAGGAAAAAGAGCAAAAAATAAAAAAGAGGCTGGCAAAGTTAAATTATAAACTCCGCCAGCTTGGGCCGTCGTTCTGCCTTAGGTTTGCGCGCAGTTTTCGATCGGGCGGCGTGTCGTCGTCTGATCAGCGCACTTTGGGCGATATTTTACTTTTTCCTTGTTTTTGATTCAATATTCCCCATCTCCACAAAAAAAAAAAAATAGCATGTTAAAGGCATAGAACCTCCAGGCTAGTAAACGTTTAACAACGATTAGGCCATTAGACACCAAGCAATCTTGCTTGCTATGGAAATTTGATGCCTTGACCGATGCCGCTATGGCCTGCTACTCTTCATACGTACAGCAGAAGATTTGATCTTCTTTTATCATAGTAGTGAGCTATAAAGTAAAAATGGAGATCGAGTATACCGTTGCCGAGAAATGGCGATTTGGTCATTTTTTTTTGTTTCTGCTCACGGTGAAGATGAAATAACAACCTATAAGGAACTTATTGCATGCTGGATCAACGACTCTAAAGTCTCCCTTTCAAATGAGCCCACCCTTGGGAGTTTGTAGCTACAGGATCGGCCGCAATCACCATTTTTGAAAATTGCGGATTTTCCAAGGGGTGCAGTCGAGGATTTGAAAGTCGAGAATTTAGGTCCTCGGATCGCCGCGCCATTCAACCACATGGTAGAGCACCTCTCATTCATCCACAAAAAAGAAATAAAAACCAGAAATCAAATATGTTGGTTTTGGAGCAAAACGCGCTTTTGTGTGATTTAGAGTGTATTTTCGCCACAAGTCAAATTCAACGAGAATTGGCCGCAGCGTGTCGAAAAGCGAATCATCGGAAAGAGCGCGACCTGGGGCGTACGTGACTATCCGCGATCAGTGGAAATTCGGCATTTTGACAGAATTGACTCGTTTACAAAACAGGGCTATTTTGGTGTCACTTTTGTCGCGTGATGAATCGCGCCACGCCAGTGATATCCGCGCCTTGCCGGAAGAGAATTCATGCACCAGGTGCATCTCTTGCTGGCGGACGCGTCGGCGCGGCTCCACGATGTGTTCCGACCGAGCAATTCGATTTTGGATTTAAACCTAAAATCAATAATTGCTCGGCAATGCGAGATGGATCAAGGTCCTTTTTTGTCCTAATGATTGTTTTTCCAAGCGCCGGTGCTTGTGTGCAAGTTTGACATGAATCTGGTGACCCAATTTCTCAATTTTGGTTTTGGAGCTCGAAACAGCTCATTTTTGGAGTTGCATGTTGCGGGCTCCAAGGAGCCGTGGCAGCTGTCGTTCCAGTCTCACTATGATAGAGGTTTTTCACTCGTCTTTTCATGTTGCTACGCGTTTTGGAGCTCCAAACAGCACCTGCTTGGCGAGTTGTAGCTGATGTTCTGCTAAAACGACAGTTGGTGATTTTCATCCAGTGAATGTGTCGTCATGACCTCCCCCAAACTCAAGTCAATTGATGCCGGATGCGCCGCTTCAACGATTCGTCGCATTCACGACGGTCCGAAAGTGCCATTTTGTAGGACGCGGCGCGAAATTAAAGCGAAATGCGTGACATATTGGTGGTGTGCTCGGATAAAAATCCACTACAATGCTTCAGAGATACAAGTAACTGCACCATCTTGCGGTGCTGATTCATTTGAGATCCAATTCGCCTCGATTGCTTGATGTCCTTGCCCCAGTAAAAAATCAAAATCTTCAATTTTAGTCTATTTTCCCCTCAAATCCTCTTCACTTGTCCAAAGGGTGCCCAAATTGTGCAGCAAGTGATGAATGTTGGCAATCCCAGGAATTGGGTCTGTGCGCGCAATGATTCTATTATTTGGCAGCAACAAGGTCAAACAAAAATTTGCTTTCGGCTCATTTTGCAATTGTGTCCACTATCTTGACGATAGAATTTTCACGGAAAAGGACCAGTCAAATCATGATGCGCCCCCGGCCCCTTTGTATTGTGCCTTTTTTTTTTTTGCCTGGCCTGGCTCCAATGGCATCAAAATCGATTAGTATAAAAGATAGGTGTACGACGACGATGGTGCTGAGCGTGACGATGCGAGGCTGTCGCTGAGGGTCGAGACAAAAAGGGAAAAAAGGGATGCGGCATTTGCATAGGGCAGGAAAAAACAAGGGAGCGAACGTCGGATACTGAAAAGGGGATCTCGACACGCTCCACTTTCTTTTTTCCCCTCTTTTTCCTTTCACTTCTTTCTTTGGTCAGCTATGCAGTCCCCCACGTACACCAGCCCATCTCTAGACCTGCCGACCAACACTGACAAGAACGTCCAAGGCTGGCTCATGGGCGTCCCTGGCTACAGAGACACGACCACTTTGCCTCAAGAACCACTCGTGTAAGACCTTGTTTTCCCCCTTTTTTTTTGTTTCAACACTGTTGTCTGTTTTTCCTTCCCCTTTTCGCTGGCTTGTTGGCCTCACATCCCTTTTTTTTTTTTCTTTTGCAGTCTCCCTGTTGACCACGCACTACCAGCAGCACCAAAACGCCAAGAACGACGTAAATCCACCAGCTCAACTGCGTCGGACGACAGCGTCAACCTGGATGACCTTATCAATAAAAACAATATTCTCAGCGTCGACGACGAGACCGACCTGCCCAACCTGTCCACGCTGGATTTAGACGACAACAAGGAGGATTTCTGGCAATTGGACCATGCGGCAAGTTGACTCATGGCGTTCAATGCCAAGATGGCAATGGCTCATTTGGCTCTATTTCTTTTCTTTTCTTTTCTTTTTCTTGGTTTTTTAGACATTTTTGCAGGACCGAGGCACGCAGTTGCAAAAGCCAAAAGTACCGACGGCATTACGAAAGGTTGGGCGTTTTTTGATAAAAAGAGAAACTTTTTGGCTCAACAGGTCTCGTTTTATTTTATTTTTGATGGAATTAGTCACCTCTCGCGTCATCCGTTGGCGATGTGTTGGAGTCGAATGCTCCTTTGCGAAGATTGAGGTCTCCCAGCATCAATAGCGACGATCATCAGAGCAGCAGCAGTGGCAGCTTGACGCTTCCGTCGCCCAGTCAGCAGCAATTGTACGGAAATCGTCTTCCGCCGCCCGACACGCCACGTACGGCAAGCCGCATGAGCAATTATTCCACGACAAGCAGCACGACGTCGTCTCATACCAACAATATCCACTCAGCCTTGCCACGCCCGCGCAAAACGAGCATACCCACGCCCTCGCGCTCAAACACCACGAGGCACCTGCCCACCCCAACCCCCACCAATGGCAGTGTCAGCAGGCTCGCCCAGCGCGCATCGCATATCCCTGCGCCAAAACCACCCCCTTCCCTCGGCAATTTATCCTCATCCCGGTCCACAGGCATCCCAGCACGCTCACCCTCGCGCCTCGCTTCCCCCAATACTGCAAAAAAACCACCAACACGTGCCACACATATCCCAACCGTCAGATCCCGCCCATCCCCGGTCAGAAACAGCCTCTTTGGCCTCCAGCGCGACGATGCTCCTGCTTCGTCTTCAAACACGTCCCCTTTGCGCCCAGAATCGCGAAACACTCTGCCACGTTACCCCAGAAAATGATTTTAAAAAAAAATGTTGCCACGCATACCTGCTTTCCATCTAGGGGTTCGTCGGATACTCGTTCAGATGGGAATATCTATATTTTGCACTAATAAAAAAGACGAATTGTTGCCTCCAAAACGCGAAAAAAAAGGACAAAAAAAAAAAAAAAGGCGCGGTCGGGGGTTGTCGCGCCACAAAAGTGGCCAGTGGATGAGCTTTGTGCTCCCTTTTTTATCCCCCTCTCTTTTTCCTCCCTTTTTCTTTGTTCTTTGTACTCTTTGTCACTTTTGATCCCGTCTTGCCAAGCCAAAGTCTCTCTTTTTTTTTTCTTTTTCACAATGGATACTGACGATACCAACAGCAAGAACCTACAGCGCGAGATCCAGCGGATTCGAAAGGGTCTCAAGGAGTGGGAGCACACCTTTTCAACAAAATACAACCGCAAGCCGACTATGCAAGATATCGAAAATAGACCAAACGTGTGTAAGTCGAAAGAAAAGAGCGGGAGAGGGAGGAAAAAAGGGGGGGCGAACACCCACCATTTGGGCTCTCTATAGTAAAGGTGTACAAGGATTACAACAGCAAAAAGAAGCTCCTTGCGTCTGGCGAAAAGCACAGCAAAAGCAGCAAAGGCAGCAAAAGCCCATCGCGCAATGTTCAATACGTGCGTTCGCCGCGATTCGATCGATTGCGACCCATTGAAGGGCTTCCCATGGCATTGTCTGCGAGCACGAGCACCAGCACCACGGCCATGCACAGCGAACGGCGCGATTCGGCAGCAAGCATCATTTCGACCCTGGATTTGCCGCCGACACAGGCGTCACAAGCGTCGACGCAGCCTGCGGCGTCGCGATCGACTAGCAGCAGCAGCCAGCCAGTGCTTTCACATCATGGCAGCGCCATGGACGCTGCGGGCCTGACGGAGGAGGAGGCGTTCTGGCTGCAGCCTGCCACACAGCCTGTCGAGTCGGCAAAGCCGCGCCGCAAGAAGAAAAACTCGGCTCTCGAGCAAAAATTGTTTGGGCACATCATGTGGAAGCCGCGCGACACGCTCAGCGCA
This sequence comes from Gongronella sp. w5, assembly GCA_001650995.1. Lineage (NCBI taxonomy): Eukaryota > Fungi > Mucoromycota > Mucoromycetes > Mucorales > Cunninghamellaceae > Gongronella > Gongronella sp. w5. The sequence continues at coordinate 587,144 of KV441884.1, forward strand.
GCACTCAAGGCCGAACGCGACTCGCAGGCCCCCGATGAAGAGCTGATGACCGCTGCCCCTAGCACAGACGCGCAAGAAAGCGCGTCCACCAGTCACACAGACGCCCAGCCGCAGCAAACCGACGACGACGCGCCACCGCCACGCTTCTCAGCCCCATTGCAGGCTTCCATGGAGGTCGATGGACTCGTAATTGCCGATCATTACGATGATCCCTTCCGCCGTTACGACCCGACTCTGTTCCAAAGCAGCCAGAGCCGCAGACACGGCCAACGCCCGACCCAGAGCCAATCAGTCAACCAGGAGAGTCAAAAAGACAACGAAAATGACCAAGATCAACCGATGGACGCCGAATCAAAAGACGAAAGAGACGACAATGACGACGACCAGCACGAGATCATGCCCGGCCTCTTTTCCAGCGCACGCGCAAGATCCACCGTCGTCGCCCCCATGCTCGAGAACGATCCCGACCGTTATTGTCGCGTCATTGAGGCAATGAAGAACGGCACACTCGGCATGCCGCGCCAAGAATCCGAAATGGACCTGGATGACGATTTGCAGAAATTCATCGCGGAAAACACCATTCAAAACGACCAGTCACAACAGGAGACAGAGGTATGTTTGATTGGAAAAAAAAAAAGGCAATTGCTCACCACTTGCGCCTCTTGTAGAACTCAAATACCCCCAAATGGAAGAAGCGTGGCCAGAAACGCCAAACGAAGCTCATTAAGCGTAAATCATGGCTGTCGCGATAGTCAACTCCCTTGATACTAACTCTTTTTCTTCTTTTTCATAGTCAAATTCGTCGACATTGCCCCGGATAAAAAATAAAATCGCATCTTCCTGCAATCATATTTACCTCACTCATGAAAATGGGCCCTTTGTTGCCAAAGGTGCGTGCTGTGTGTTGCGTGGGTGTGTATGGGGGGGGGGGAATGGTATGTACCCCTTGCAAAATCGATGGAAAATCGCAATTTTTGAAAATCGATGTGGCGCACCATCGAGTGCTTGCAGCTCCATGAAATTTTGGAATACTGTATGAGCATTTTGGTCTCTCTCTTTTCAGAACAATAGTAAAAACCGGGGGTTGATCTGACCGTTGGCAAGAAAATTGAAAATGGTCCATAAATTCACAATTTTGTCTCTAGCGCGTCAAACTTCTATTCGACCAGGCTTAAATATTACAAGTGGAAAGACCCGCACAAGGAGGTCATATTATCCCTACCCAGCAACGCCGATGCGCAACATTTGTACGCTTGCAACGCCCAATCAAACATTTCAGCTTGGTTTTTCTCAGCAATGGACAAGATAAAGGATGGCGTGCTGCTGCGACAATAAACGCAGAATTCGATTCTCTGTCGGATGAACCCAGTTTCACCAGCGTACGACCAAAAATGATGCAGAAATTCCATTTTCTAAAATTTGGCTTTGATTGCCCATTCCTCGAAGACAGCTTGATCGACCCCCGATTTTTATTGCAGATTTGCTCAAAAGAAGGGGTCAATGCACCAAATGATATGACTCTCAGATGTCCAATGTGTAGGTTGCCAAGCGGATTTGAGAGACCTGAGCCTCTCAAAGCGGGGGACCATCCAGATCCATTTTGACCTGACCCACCTTTTTTTTTTCTAAATTTGAAAAAAAAAGATTTTGTCACCAAGGACTCATCGCAGCTCTACGAAACTTTTACATGTAGTAGTGGATGTTGCTCCTCTCTTCTCAGAAAAAAATAAAAATCCAAAGGTCAATCATGTGGTTTGTCGGGAAGTACGGCATTGCTGAAAATTTGGCTGCAGCGCGTTTTTGTAAAATGCATTTCGCGGTAAAATCGTTATTCGATCATCGCCAAACTTTGCCACTTGCTTGTCTTTTTCAGCGTCTCTTCTCTTTGAAAGAAAAATTAAAAAACCAGATGTTTGTTGTATTTGCTGCTTGCAGAGCGTGATCTCATTAAGTAAAATCACAATGGACACATCCATGTGAAAGAGAATGTGCGATCGGCTCACATTCAATTCATGCCTCGGAACGCTTGTACTGTATGCTTGTGAGCTTGACAGCCATTCATTGAAGCATTTCTTTGCATCTTACATCCTAAACCCTAGTTTTTACGTACAAATTGTCTATATAATAGAGTCTTTACTTTTTCTTAATAAACCGTATCAGATTCTCAATCAGTTTCCTGTTTCCATGCCTTTTTTTATCTTCGTTTCTCTCAATGTCTCTTACTGTACCTATCATACTGTTGTTGTAGTTTATGTATTTTATGCCGCAAAACAGGCAGGTATCATTAGCGGGCAAGTACAGTAGGCTGTATGATACTTACAGTACGTAAAAAAAATCTGGAGGCTAAGATCCTCCACACCAGCAGCACGAAACTGGCAAAGTCTGGACCTGATGAGATGCACCATATCATTATTCATTCATAATTCGCCCGTCACGTCCTGGAGGAGTCCTCCTGGTGCCTTCCAGATTATTGATTGCCGCTCGCGCCCCCCTTCCCCATCACTTGTCACATCAATTTCTTTTTCTACTGTACGACGTGGGCATTGCTGCCATCGTGCCATGGGGCGTGGTCCATGCGCAACAAGCTGATACTGTTGTACAACAGCCACAAGCAAATTGCGTACGGTACATGATGTAATTTTTGCCAAAATGTCCTTTGTTGCGACATTACAGTATTTTATGAATATTATGATAACGACGCTACGAAGACGAATCCATGCAACTCATTGCCAAGTTAGTGTCACGCCTTGCCATCTGTCCCTCCTCTTTCAGCCTTTACTTGTTGTCCGTTACGCAAATACTCGGCAAGGTTCTCGACAAATTCATCAGACGAATTTGTCATTGGATACGGCTCGTCAGGAATTGGTTTGCCAAGAAACTTGCAAAGTGGCTCCCATCCATCACCCAAATTCATGATTAAGAGTCTGTCGGATGGAATACTATCAATGATGCGTTGATTGTGTCGTGTGAAGTATTCACACATGTAGTTGTCATCCTCAAACGCACAATCAAAGCCGATCATGCCAAAATAGGTCGTTTTTTGCAGCATGCGTCCGACGTCTCCAAGATGGCTCTGAGGCATCTCGATTGTCGAATACGAATATCCTATAGTCTTGCGCATCGATTTGAGCCATGATTCGGGCGATCGCACCGTCAATATCACCTTGGCATCCGGATAAAACTCGCTCAGTTCTGGAAGCGTGCTCAAAAGTAAATTTTAAATGTCAATCGCTACGTAACAAAGCTGCGCTTTTTTTTTTTTTTTTTTTTTTTTTTTTTTTTTTTTTTTTTTTTTTTTTTTTTTTTTTTTTTTTTTTTTTTTTTTTTTTTTTACAGAGCTCCCCGATTTCCCGCAGTTTTTTTGTCTTACTAATGGCAAAATCGCAAGTAGGATGATCGACCGCGGCATTCACGCCATTGACACCACCATAAACCTGTCAAAACAAATACATGAGAATTTGATAAAAAAAAAATTGAAGCTGTTGGTGCATATTATACTTTATTCCAATCTGTGCCAGGGTGATCTTTGGCATTTTCCCACACAGTGACATCAAGTGAGGCATCTCGACCAATAGTAAATCCATGCATTGTCTTGTACCTGTTGTAGAGGAGAATGGAAAAGGCGGGTTGGCGTGTCAAGTAAATTTATTTATTTTAATACGCATTGGCTAAAAGATGTACCCCAGCTTGTTGAGGGCCAAGTATAGACTATACGTGCCTGTGCGGCCAAAGCCTGCTCCAATGACTTCGAGAGAAGGCATGCTGGGAAATCAAAATGAGGGGAAAATGAGCTTTTTTTTTTTGTTTTTACCTTTTTATTACTTCTATTCGACCAGGCTTAAATATTACAAGTGGAAAGACCCGCACAAGGAGGTCATATTATCCCTACCCAGCAACGCCGATGCGCAACATTTGTACGCTTGCAACGCCCAATCAAACATTTCAGCTTGGTTTTTCTCAGCAATGGACAAGATAAAGGATGGCGTGCTGCTGCGACAATAAACGCAGAATTCGATTCTCTGTCGGATGAACCCAGTTTCACCAGCGTACGACCAAAAATGATGCAGAAATTCCATTTTCTAAAATTTGGCTTTGATTGCCCATTCCTCGAAGACAGCTTGATCGACCCCCGATTTTTATTGCAGATTTGCTCAAAAGAAGGGGTCAATGCACCAAATGATATGACTCTCAGATGTCCAATGTGTAGGTTGCCAAGCGGATTTGAGAGACCTGAGCCTCTCAAAGCGGGGGACCATCCAGATCCATTTTGACCTGACCCACCTTTTTTTTTTCTAAATTTGAAAAAAAAAGATTTTGTCACCAAGGACTCATCGCAGCTCTACGAAACTTTTACATGTAGTAGTGGATGTTGCTCCTCTCTTCTCAGAAAAAAATAAAAATCCAAAGGTCAATCATGTGGTTTGTCGGGAAGTACGGCATTGCTGAAAATTTGGCTGCAGCGCGTTTTTGTAAAATGCATTTCGCGGTAAAATCGTTATTCGATCATCGCCAAACTTTGCCACTTGCTTGTCTTTTTCAGCGTCTCTTCTCTTTGAAAGAAAAATTAAAAAACCAGATGTTTGTTGTATTTGCTGCTTGCAGAGCGTGATCTCATTAAGTAAAATCACAATGGACACATCCATGTGAAAGAGAATGTGCGATTACTCTAAGTCTGACGCGCTGGTCGTGTCTGGACTTGTATTTCACAAGTTGTGAAAAAAAGAAAAAAAAGAAATAAAGCACGCGATGCAAATCGCGTCGTGCATTCTCAGTACCGCATTCCTGGATTCAAATCCAGATGGCCGGGCACTTACCTAGTCCGGCTAATCAAGCCCCGCTCACACAATGGCTGCTGTCGCCAGGTCTTTACGTTTTAATCGCGATTTTACCATACATGAAAGAATTGCGCATCCTTTCCCTCATTTGCTCTATTGTGCGCACCCTTGGCTAAGATGCCTTATTTGCTATGTATAATCAGAGATTGCATTGACCAGGATCTGGGCATGTGCAAGCCTGAGAAAAAAATAAAACGAGAAAAAATCTCATTTGCTTGCGATCACACAATGCCCCACTTGGCCATACGCGTCTTTACGCGTCTTTACGCGCCCATGAGCATTCATGCCACGGAACCATCATCTCTGGATCATTTGCATATCCGAGGAAC
>KV441884.1:593354-609391 GCA_001650995.1 Gongronella sp. w5
TTTTTTTTTTTTTTTTTTTTTTTTTTTTTTTTTTTTTTTTTTTTTTTTTTTTTTTTTTTTTTTTTTTTTTTTTTTTTTTTTTTACAGAGCTCCCCGATTTCCCGCAGTTTTTTTGTCTTACTAATGGCAAAATCGCAAGTAGGATGATCGACCGCGGCATTCACGCCATTGACACCACCATAAACCTGTCAAAACAAATACATGAGAATTTGATAAAAAAAAAATTGAAGCTGTTGGTGCATATTATACTTTATTCCAATCTGTGCCAGGGTGATCTTTGGCATTTTCCCACACAGTGACATCAAGTGAGGCATCTCGACCAATAGTAAATCCATGCATTGTCTTGTACCTGTTGTAGAGGAGAATGGAAAAGGCGGGTTGGCGTGTCAAGTAAATTTATTTATTTTAATACGCATTGGCTAAAAGATGTACCCCAGCTTGTTGAGGGCCAAGTATAGACTATACGTGCCTGTGCGGCCAAAGCCTGCTCCAATGACTTCGAGAGAAGGCATGCTGGGAAATCAAAATGAGGGGAAAATGAGCTTTTTTTTTTTGTTTTTACCTTTTTATTGTCTTTTTCTCTCTGTCTCGAGTCAGGGTGTCGATGCAATGCCGCTATATCGGAAGAATCTATATCGGTTTTGACCTTATAGCGGCGCAATTTCAGATTTCATTTGATGACCTCAAGCGCTAGACACTGTTTCGTATATCGGCATTTGGGTTTTTCTCAGCAATGGACAAGATAAAGGATGGCGTGCTGCTGCGACAATAAACGCAGAATTCGATTCTCTGTCGGATGAACCCAGTTTCACCAGCGTACGACCAAAAATGATGCAGAAATTCCATTTTCTAAAATTATTAAAACGGCAGACAAAAATTTTGATTTTGAAAATGCCGATATAGAGGCATTCTACTGTAATTGGCTATGCAGCCTGCAAGGCAAACCGATACGACAGCCGAAATCTCGGATATGAGATCTGCGGCCAGTATTGACCCGATATATTGGTGTTCGTCTTTTTCCGCAACTAGGAGCGTTTTTTTTTTTTTTTGTTCCTTTAGTCAATTGTCATATGATGTGGTTCCATATTGCTGCTTGAGCTTGTTCTGGGACGAAAAAATAAAGTGCACGTTGCAAATATCGAAAAAAATAGCATCTCCACATCGATTCTTATTCCAGATCGCGATGGCGATCAGCTGGATAATGAAAATCCCAACTGATCATGTGTACTATTCGCGAAAAATGTATTCGCGAGACTGGTTTCAAAGGAAAGGTGGGCTATCATAAAAATGTTAAAAAAAAAATGCGAGAAATGATGTTCTCACTTTTTTCACCTGTAAAGACTTATGGCAAAGCAACTGCCAGCAATCGTGATAATATGTAGCGTGTCGCGTAGTTGTTCACCTCACACAGCAGCAAATAAAAATAAATAATTAATAAACAAATATAAACAGAGAAAAAATCGCAATCGTCGATCAGTTGCTGAGAAATCACATTTATTTTCTTTAGAAGTATACAAGTGGTTAATGGATCTACAGTGTTTTTGCATTGGCGCAAAAAAATGTGACTAAAAACTAGATGCATCTGTAAAATACACTTTTATCAACAAATCATGCCTCTGTCTTGTTGCTGGTACCATCTCCAATATCAAAGTTCATTTTACGCATCTGGGTGACGCGGCCAACAAATTCATCAGCAGAGTTCGTCACTGGGTACGGCTCATCAGGAATAGGCTTTCCAAGGAACTTGCAAAGTGGCTCCCAGCCATCGCCCAGGTTCATGATCAACAGTCTCTCGGCCGGAATACTATCAATGATGCTCTGGTTGTGCTGCCTGAAGAGTTCACACATTTTCTCATCATCCTCAAAGGCGTCCGTGCCAATCAGACCCACGTAACACGTCTTTTTAAGCATTCGCAGCACGTCGCCCACGTGGTTTGGAGGCAAATCGTTTTTGAACACATTGGCAATCGTCTTGCGCACAGATTTGAGCCATGACTCGGCAGATCGCACTGTCAAAATCACCTTGGCATCCGGATAAAACTCGCTCAGCTCTGGGAAAGCGTGAAAAAAAAAAAGAAAAAGCATAATTTTAGACGCCTCAATTGCTCACCAACTTGACTCCTGTTCCCTGCCTTTAACAAAATCGCAAGTCGGATGATCGACCGCAGCATTCACGCCATCATAAACCTGTCAAAACAAATGCATGAGGGTTTGACAAAAAAAATAAAGCTGCTGGATGCCGATCGTACCTTGTTCCAGTCTGTTGCACCAGGATGGCCAACTGCATTTTCCCACACGCTGACATCGACTGAAGAATCCTTTCCCAATGTGCGCATATGCATTGTAGTGTATCTGTCGTGGAAAAAGAATGAAAATATGAACGGGCACGCCAAATCGAGCTACTTTCCACGCGCTAAGGGCGTCATTCTTACCCCAGTTTTTCGAGAGCCTCGTACAAGCTGTGAGTGCCAGTGCGACCAAGACCTGCGCCAATTATTTCGAGCATTTGCTGATTGTGAGAAAGAAATGATGAAAAACAAAGTAATTTTGCCATTTTTATACCTTTTTTTTTTTGTTCCTCCATTGACTCACGCGGAGTGGTCGGATAGCCAATCCGGCGCCACGCCCGGTATTTTCGGCGTATCACCCGTGATTGCACACCAGATCGGCATTCGCATCCACCGTGCAGCGACGGCCCCCCTTTTTTTTTTTACTTTAAATACGTTGCCAGGTGATGTGGCTCCGCATTGCCGCCTGGGCACCTAGAAAATGTATCACAAGAGCCCATGCATTCGCGCTTTTACGCGTGTTTCTCTGATTTTGCGACCCTTTGTGCGACACGAGAGATCTCGCTAAGTATCCTGGCCTAGGAATACAGCATGATATGAACACGTTGAAATGAAGCGACAGGGGTCATGAACACCAAGTTACTTTGCGGCTAGGTAATTGGCAATGGAGCGAAAAAAAGGAGGCAACATTGGGTAAAAGTCGATGGATGAAGATTTAAAGACGATTTATTTGAGCAAAATAGAGACGCGCTAGATCGTTTTGAATACGCATAACGCATGCAATTGTTTGAGGTCATCACTTTTTCTCATCATTGAACGGGTTTTCCTGGTTTTTGATCATTGTCGCGCGGACCACGAACTCGGCGGTCGAATTCGACACGGGGTACTCTTCATCAGGGATGGGCTTGCCTAAGAAGGGGCAGAGCTTGTCCCAGCCGTCGCCGAGATTCATAATGAGCAATCGTTCGGCAGGAATGTCCTTTTTGACTTGCTCAATATGCTGTTCAAAAAGATTTTTCATGAAATCGTCATCGTCGAGCTTGTCAATATCCTTCTCAAGCAGGCCGCCAAACGAAGTACGGCGCACCATGGCCATCAATTCGCCCACATGACCAGGAGGCAGATCCTTCATGGTACGGAATTGCTTGCCAACCGTGTTGCGAATGGACTTGATCCAGCTCTCAGTAGAGCGCACCGTCAGAATGACCTTGGCATTCGGATACACGTCGCTCAGCTCCTTGTAAAAATTGCACGTACTGCCGCGCGACGATTTTTTTTTTTGGTCAGCCGTTCGTTTTTTTTCTTTTTTTCTATTTTTCTGTCCAATTGTGCACTCACGGGTGATCGACCGCAGCGTTGAAGCCTAATTAAAGAAAAATGAGCATCTTTTGTCTTTTTTGTCGGCACCTTTTGCCCCCATACCTTTGTAAGCTAGCTCCCAGTCAGTGTCTGGCGAGTAGGGGTTATCAAATGCGTGTTCATACACGCTGATATTTGCTGTTTCGTCCTGGATCCTGGAAAAGACAGGTTTGAGAAGGACTTTTTTTTCACACACGTCTAGATGATTAATTTACAATGTGCGCATGTGCTGGGTGGAATAGCTACAAAAAAAAAACAAAGAAAAATGAATTCGCGTCGCTTCGAGGCATCCGCATTGCTTACCCCAGTTTGTCCAGAGCCAGCCAGAGGCTGTGCGTGCCAGTGCGTCCAAATCCAGCGCCACTAGCAAGAAAAAAAGACGTCAATTAGCTGATCCAGACGTCATCCAGCGCATCAAGCAGCTAGAAAACGAGTGTTTTTTGATTTTTGCCGACTTTACATTACTTCCAACATTGTGTATAATGAGTGTGTATTTTAATCAAAGAATAGGTAACTGAAAGAGCAATGGTCTCGAGCCGCATCAATTTAAATAGCCTGTCGGGTCATGATGCCATAGTCCCACGCCATCTTGCATCATTCGCCCGCCGGCAAGAATTTATCCGCAATCCGATTAATCCTAATCCGGGGGACCTCGGCGCCCCTGCGATTTAATTTCCATCGCGCTACGCCCAAAGAAAGGCAGTGACCCTTTTGACGAATCAGCAAACAAATGACAAATGATCGCGTTGCCAACCATTGGTGCTCTCATCCTATCGCAAAAAGGAGCTCGCATCTTCTGAATCGAGCCTTAAACCCGCTAATCATTTGACCGCGGTGCCTGGTCGCCTTAAATTGACGCGCGTTCCGAGACGCGCGCGCACTCGGCAATGCTTTGCGGTCCCTGGTTGACTCAAACACGGAAACACGGGATAGAAACACCTTCTCACTGCTTCCCACGCCCCTGAATGTTGGATTGACGCGCGTCAATCCCGCATTGTTCACGCGTCAGCACGACAACAGGGCCAATGCACGCCACAAAAAAAAAGTAAAAATCATAAAAGTGACAAAAAAATCACTGGGATGACAAGGCAAAGGGTATGGGCATCATTTTACTTTAGCATTGGTGATACATACTGCGAGGTGAACAAAAAAAAAAAAAAAACAAGGAGGGAGGGGGCAAGAAATTGAAAAAAAAACAAAAACAAAAAGGGGGATGTTTCTTGCGAAAACATCGTTTTATCGCGCGGGGGACTCACGACCTGACGCTTGTACAGAGGAGGTGCGCGGAGACACTGACGTTGGACGGCCGGTGGCGGCCGAGGCGGCAAAGGATGATGTGCGCGGGGACGTGGACATGGGCGGATTGGGTTGGCCCGGCTCGATGAGGCTTGCATGGCGCGGCGGGGTTGGTTGTTGTGTCTGTGTTGGCAGAGCAGCAGGACGCGGTCGAGAAGCAGCCGCTGGCACGGGTGTGGGCGGAGACTTTTGCGATGAGGGCGGGGTGCGCGTTGGCTTTGGCGCGGTAGTGTTTGCAACATTCTGGCCAGGCTGTTCTTGCTGCGGGCTGTTGCGGCGCTCAAATTCAACTTTCAAAAAGTCGCGTGCCTGTTTCTCGGGGCGCATGCGCAGAATGCGCAGAATTGACTCGCTATTGGGCAGATCCGTGGCCACCGACGATTTGCGAACAGGCAACGCGCGTGCCGCATGATGCTTCTTTGTGTGGCGCGACTGGTACACGGTTTTGCTGCGATCCGTCTTGCGCCCACCACGCAATTTCATGGCAATCTGGTTCTTCAATGCCGAATTGTAACCCTCAATCAGTCGATCCGTGTCCATCGTGTATGCCGCATTGATTGCCAGCAGCGCGTGGTAGCTCGAATTCTCCAGGTGGTCCAATGGCACACCATCACTGTCTTCACCACCGTTGAATAAGATCTTGAGAAGCTGCAAACGTGTAAAAAAATGGGTAAGAATTGGCCCAACGTTTTTCATATTCTTTCTTTCCTTTTTTTTTTTTTTTTTTTTTTTTTTTTTTTTTTTTTTTTTTTTTTTTTTTTTTTTTTTTTTTTTTTTTTGCTTTACTTCGAGCCATTTAAAGACGACATGCATCTCGTAATCATCCAGCGGTTGCATATCTGATTGCAGTTCCGAGAGTGGCGGCAAAATGATGTTTTCCAAGGTGAGCAAGATGTCTTTCCAAAGCTTCATGATGAACATTCTCATGTTGGACTCGGAAAGGTTGTCATTGAGAATCTTGAGGTTGCGCTCCAAGTAGTCGAGCACTGGCGCAATGCAGTCTTCGCAATCTTGCAGGCTGGGCTCAACAAATGTATTGGCGCGGCTAAACGCAGAGAAAAAGCTTTTTTCACGACCCAACAGCGTGGTTAGCGTGCGGCGCGATAAATGCTGGCGCAGGTACCGGCCCATCTTTTTTTTTAAAAAAAATTAAAAAAAACGCGTGAGATGACTCCGTTTTTTTGTGTTCGTTTTCTTTTTTTTTTTTTCTTACTCGGTCGACAATCAAGCCAGAGGAGTCATTTTCTGCTCGTTTCAACGTGCGCACGGCCTTGCCAAACCAGAATTGAATGTCATCCTTTTCACCTTCCATGCTGACGCGGAGAATCAGCTTGCCTTGTGGATGGAGATTGAGGGACAATTCGTGTGTCTGATAATCATCAAAGTATTGTGGGGACAATTGGAGCCAGACAGCACCGCATTCCTCGTTTGGTCCAAAGAGATCCTCGTCATACACGACAGCAAGCACATCCACTGTCTTGTCATCGAGCCAAATGTCGAAAATCTGGTCCCATCGAGGGTTGAGCGTCTCGTACACGGTGCGTGTGCGGCTGGTTTGATTCTCGCCAAACTCAAGCACCACGTACGGGTCGCTGAGGCCACTCTTGTCCAATGGCTGCAGGCCCTCGGCACGCACCACCTTGACAGAATACAAATAGTTCTTCTTTTGGTCCCCTTTCTCCGCGACAGGCGTGTAATTGTCCCGCATGAACTCCGCCACGTCATCCGCGTCCACCAGCTCGTAAAGGCGGTCAAGACGCAGACGCGCCGCCTCAATATTGTTGATACGCACACAAAGCTGTGCCAAAAAAATAAAAAAATCGAAAAAATGAGTGAACCGATGCTACAAGCTGGATTCAATTGCCAATCCTACCTCGGCCGTGAAATCGGCAGGCGCCTCCATGTCCCTCTTGGTGCCCATCAATTGCTGCGCGCGGCCCAAAAAGGCGGCAGTCGTCGTCAATGCCTCTTGGTCGCGCACCTCGCGGGGAAACAGGTCCTGCTGAATCAGATCTTCGATGGTGAACGTGTATTGCTGCACGGCAATGCCAATGACCTTGGACAGCACCGTGAGGAAGCGGCAGCGCTGCAATTCATTGGGCCATTGCAGATTTTGCACAAAGTCGACGGCTTGATGGAACATGCTGAAAAGATCGACAATGGAGGACGAATGCAGCGTGGTATCATTGATGCGCGTGAACTAGGAGACAAAAAAAAAGATATGAGCCAACCGGCAAATTCAAGCATGGAGGCGAGCGTGAAAAATTATTCTAATTTTTTTTTACCTGATCTTGTTTAATCGCATTTTCAACCCATTCCAGCGTGGCATTGTTTGTCGTGATCAACCAGCGGCGCACATGCGACAGGAACCACGATTCCACCTTGAACAGGACAGTCTTATTCCTATAAAAAAATAAAAACAGGCGTCAACATCGTCTTTCAACGCCCAAAAAAAGGATAATTCATTACTTGGGGCCATGTTGATCATAGAGACGCTTCAGGCTGAGAACCTTGTGATAAAGCTCAAACGTGACTTCAACAGGTGCGGTCCTGCACTCGGGCGTGTACGTCCAATTTTCGATTTCCAAGGCAAAATACGGCATCTGGCGCGCCATGATGATGCCAGGGACATTGATGATGCTGGAAAAGAATGGGCACAATAAGCACGCGATTGTCACATAGGGGATTCAACGGGCGTGGGGAGCTCAATGAGATGAAAAACTTACTCTTTCAAAGGCGTTTTGAATTTTTTGTTGGTGAGGCTCACATATTCCTTGATGAGCTTGTCGGCTAGCGTAAGCAGATTGTCGAGATCGCCCTGTTGAGGATCCGTCGTCTCCTTTTGCACGAGACGCCATCGCTCGACGGCCGCGCCTTCGACAACCTCCTCCAAATTGTGCAATTGATGCAGTGGGTTGGCATGATCTTCCTGGTACGCCGAATTATCGTAAATCTTGTCGAGCATGGCAATGATGTCGCTGATCCATCGTGGACTGAGAGAGAAAAAAAAAGATGAGTTGACGCGCATTCAAGGTCAAATTCGAAAAACGAGAAAATTTGCTTACTTGACTTTCCAATACACAGAAAGAGCGTCGGCCAATTCGTGGAGCAGCGTCTGATTCAAGCTCTCAAACACGCGGATCAGACTTTCTCTCTAATTGGAAGCAATAAAAAAAAGGGGTCAGCGCGTCATAAAAATGGCAAAAAAAAGGACTTGCATCGTTGATGGCCCATGTTGAAACGTCATTCTCCTTGATGACACGGTCCAATGCGCGCATGGCATCATTGACGTCCTCCATGTCGAGCTGTTCGTAATCAAATTTGGTCTTGATAAGCTCCAGGTACAAGACGGCGCGGTAGGCCGCCGAAAGTCGCCATCCTTTCCAGCATTCGCGCAGCAAAGTGTCCGATTGCACCGACAGGACACTGCCCTTGGCACGCTCGGCGTCGCCATTGACCGTGGTGTCGTACTCGACGCAGGCATCCATGAGCACGCGGAAAAAAGAGCGTGGATCATTGGGAATGTACATAAATGTGCCCTCGGTGCGCTAAAAAAAAAAAAAATCAGGGGTCAGCTCAATTGAGAAGAAAAAAAGGCAGTAGGAGGCTCAAGTCTTACGTTGTCGTCTGTGTCGCCACTGCTGCCGGCAATTGACAGCTTGGGATTCATCAACATGAGCGATTTCATCAGTTCGGTCAATTGCTTCACTTCACGTTTCTGCCAAAGGTCGTACATTTGCTCCGATCGATAATCCTCACGGCGACCCGGGAAAGGCTGGTTCGTGTGCACATTGTTGATGCACTTTTTGAGGTCCATCAGATAAGCCTGTCAGAAAAAAAAAAAAAAAAGAAAAAAATGAGCACAATTCCTTTTTTTCTTATTTTTTTTTTTTTTTTGACCATACCGACTCTGTGCATTGGGGTTCAATTTGGCGCAGCTTCTTGCGATGTTCGAGTTCGTCAATTTGAAAGACTTTTTGCAAGGTGTCGATCATGGGATACTTTTCGAGAGCTTCGAACGTGTCAGTGGAGGCATTGTCATTGGCGCGCGACTCTGGTCTTTTCTTTGTGGTGATGAAACCGGTGAGTTTGTCCATCAATTCGGGCGTGGCCATGCTTGGGCAATCGTCCTCGACGGTGGAAATGACCAATTCGGCAAAGCAGCTAATAAAATTGCTGAGGTCGCCATACCACACGGCAGGATTGGGGTCACTGCGCTTGAGCTCGGTCTCGCTGGTCTTGAGGAAACTGATGACAAGGTCATTGACGGTACCGGTGGGCTTGTAGCGATGTTGTTGCAGCACTTTTTGGAATTGGCGCACAACCACCTGGAAACGCTCGTCGAGGTACTCGGGCTTGGCTGTATTTTCACCCGACGTGATCTCCTCGAGCCGCCGCATCAGGCCACGCACAATTTCCTTGTTCAGCTTATCCGATTTGGCATTCGAATCGGTCAAACCGCTGAAAACGTCGCCCATGCCCATGCTGCCCATGCTGCCAAGGTGTGTCGACGTGTGCTTGTCCTTTTTGCTGGTCGCAGGTGTCCCGGGCTTCACCTGTTGCTCGTGAAACGCCTTGATAGCGCACCGCAGCGCATATTCATACACACTCGTTTTGTTGACCGTGCGCGACCGACGACCACCGCCCGCTCCACCGCGTCGCAAAGTCGACGACGAGCCCTTTTTTGCATCCATCGTGGTAAAAAAAAAAAAGAGGGACAAAGAAATAAAGAAAAGAGAAGGAAAACAAGCATCTCTTCTTTCTTTCATATTTTCGGACATTCAACTCCATTTTTAGGCTATTCGCCCCTGATTTTTTTTTTTACATGAACCGCTGACTCTCTCTTCGTATTGCTGCTCGTCTCGATGACATGATCGCCATTGCAAGAATTCGTTGAAAAATCATTGAAAAATCATGTTTTTGATGCTTTCCACCACTTGCTCTTGGAAATATTCATCCATACAAGACATCAACTCTCACAACGTCACCAGTGACACAAAATGTTGCAATTGAGGGCAAGCATGGATTTTCAGACTCAGCCCGGGGTTCACACAAAACATCGCATTGCTGCAGTCCGGCCGACCGACCACCCAACTTTTTAAGGCCTTTTCTTTCCTCGTTTTTAAAAAAAAGTTGACATGGTCGTCGAAACAACTTATTATGAGATCCTCGAGGTGGAAGTCGACGCTTCTGACAGCGAGATCAAGAAGGTAACGTATTGTTTTCGGCAAAATTGACCAATTTTGCTTTTTCTTTTATATTCTTTCCTTGCTCATCGCTTACGTCTTTTTCTCCCCTAGTCGTACCGCAAGCTGGTAAAGTTTCGTCGCTGTCAAATGGTCCCTGTGGCCACCATTTCCACTCAAACTCGTTTTTTTTTACGTAAAATAGGCCATGAAGTATCACCCCGACAAGAGTGACGACGATGGTGAACGCGTAAGTGACGAGGGACAGGCAGAGACGCACGACAAGCCGCGCAGTCTGCGGCAATTCGCACAAAAAGGGCCATTGACAGCTCAATGGCACGGTTTTCTTATTTTTTCTCTCTTTTTTCATATCCAGTTCAAAGAGATTGCCCAAGCCTACGAGACGCTTTCCGATCCGCAACGACGCGCTGATTATGATCGATTTGGCTCGGAAGGTCCTGGCGGCGGTCCTGGTGGCATGTCGGCAGATGACCTGTTTGCCAATCTGTTTGGCGGTGGCGGCGGCGGCGGTCCCGCAGGCTTTGACTTTTTCGGCGGTGGCGCAGGCGGTGGGTTTGGCATGCCCCAGCGCGGTCCCCGCAAGGGCGAGACGATGCGATCGCCATTGCAAGTGTCTTTGGAAGACTTGTACCTGGGCAAGCGCACCAAGATGGCCCTGGAAAAGAACGTGATCTGTGTCACATGTCAAGGGTAAGACGCCAAAATGGGGAAAAACGCGTCTTAACTCGCTTTTTTATCTTTTTTTTTTTTTGTTAGCCGCGGTGGCAAGACGGGTGCAACAAAGATGTGTACCGGCTGCAAGGGCCGTGGCTTCCAAGTGGTGGCTCGTCAGATGGGCATGGGCATGCTCCAGCAGATGCAGGTGCCCTGCGGCGACTGCAATGCCACGGGCGAAATTGTCAAGGACCGATGCAAAAAGTGCAAGGGCAAAAAGGTCACTGTCGAGAAGAAGATCATGGAAGTCTTTATAGAAAAGGGCATGGCCGACGGCCAGAAGATCGTCATGAAGGGCGAGGGCGACCAAGAGGTAAGCCAATTGCGCATTTTGCCAAAAAAAAAAAAAAAAAAAAAAAAAAAAAAAAAGAGGTGGAAACAAGTGTATTGACGCTTCTTTTTCTCATTTTTAGCCCGAATTTGATGGCTATGAAGATCACTTTTAAAATGCTTAAAATGCTTAAAATGCTCACAATACTGAAAATGCTCACTCTTCTTTTTTTTTAATTTCTAGCCCGGTGTCGAGCCTGGAGATGTCATTTTGGTGCTGCAGCAAAAGGAACACGCGACTTTTGAGCGCGAGGGCGCCGATCTGCTGTGCCGCATCACAATTTCGCTGACGGAGGCGCTCTGTGGCTTCGACAAAGTGCTTTTGACGCATCTGGACGGCCGCGGCATCCATGTCAAGCATCCAGCTGGTAGCGTCATCAAGCCAGGCTTGGTGAAGCGCATTCCACACGAAGGCATGCCCATTTACCGCCGCTCCGAGGACCGAGGCGATTTGTACGTGCAATTCCACGTTGAGTTCCCTGAAGATGGCGCCTTGTTGGATCTCGGTGCCCTCGCCGCCGCCTTGCCTCCTCATCCGCCCAAAAACGACACAAAATATGAAATCGTCGACGAATGCAGCCTGATCCCAGGTGACTTGGATGCCTTTGGCTCCACCCAGCAGCCCCGCAATGCCTATGACGATGACTCGGACGACGAACAAGGCGCTGCCGGCGGTATCAACTGCGCACAACAGTGATTTGTATAGATTAGCTACCACCTCATTTCTTTTTCTTTCTTTCTTTGAAATAATTCACCCTTTTTTTTCATCGCCTCGCCACTCTTCTCCCTCACGCATCTGACAGTGTATATCATAGTCTGTAAATACTTGTAGTGATCCAATAAACAAACTCGAATCCGCCATTGAACACAAACTTGGAATTTTGGTTTTTCGACCCCATCCTATCCAATTGTAGTAGACGTTGAGGTTTGAAATTTAGTGTGACTCGTGCACGATCTCTGATGCATAGCTGTTTCAAATCTCACAGAGATCGAAGCACTGCAAGACCCGTAAATCTCAAAAAGACCGATATTTGCAGTTTTCCAGGCCTTGATCCACCATTTTCTAGGTGATGTACTCAACCTTAGCCCAGTTGATTTTCGCTGCTACGAGTCGCGCATCCGCTAATGTGTGCAAAAATGGCGATCGATTAAAAAGATGTCAAGAAATTGCAACCAAAGCAGGATTTGAGGTATTTTGGTTGATTCTCCATGAAATTTCATTGTAAAAAGGCAGTTACTTTTTACAAGAATCCCCCTCCCATCTTTTGTCTTTCGAATAAGCTCACCTTTGAAAAGTTCGAATCACTGGATGGCGCGCAATCACCGTTTTCGAAAATAGCGATTTTTCCCAGGGGTGCAGTCGAGGATTTGAAAAATGCAAGATCGAGGACCTCTGATCGCCGCGCCAGTCAACCACATGGTATATGACTCTCATTTACTGACAAAAACGAAATAAAAAATGGGTCCATTGGCTGGTTTCGCGCAAATCGCAAAAGCTGCAAATATTCACGTCAAGGCAAAATTAACGACGATCAGCCGCAGCGCCGTGACAATTATTTTATCAAAATAGCAAGACTTGATGCGTACATGGACATTAGTGATCAATGAAAAAGTGAGTTTTTTTGGCATTTTTGACACGCTTAAAAAGCATATATTGTTTTCGACGCGTGAAAAACCGCGTCAGGAATCCAGTGACACGCGCTGTTTCAAATCAAATTTATGCACCCGGAGTCTCTTGCTAGAGCGTGCATGGGCGCGGATTTACGGACGCGTTCTTCCCGTGCTATTCCGCTTTGAATTTAAAACTGAAATTACTCATTGCTCGCGAATCACGAGATAGACCATGGCGCTTTTTTGGCCTATTCGCCGTTTCTCCATGCAGGGCATCCTGTGTGCAAGTTTCAAGCAATTCTGATGACTTGAGTTTTTCATTTCTGTCTGGGAGCTTGTCCATGCTCAAATTTTGATTTGCTGGTGGCGCGCTCTGATGATCTTTTACAGCCACAAATCGAGTCCCTCTCCGTGCTTCTAGCTCGCCATTTCACGTCACGACGTGTTTCAGGGAAATCCAGCGCCACGCTCGCGAGTTGCAATCATATGACGCGTAAAATGCCCTTTTTGAAGGATTTCACACAGAAGCTCACGTTTTTCTTTTTTTCTTTTTTTCTTTTTTTTTGTTTGGCACACCGGATGCTGCGCTTCGCGTCTTGGCGTGAAAACTTGGCTCCAATTGTGGTGATGCCTCGTGGAATTGAAAATTGAGGCAATTGACTCATGCGATGCGCCGGAAACAGCGGAACGCGGTTAAAAGGAGGCCGATATGCGTTGGTAGCATGGCCAACTCACAGAACAACATCTGTGCTTTGAGTCACAGAAAGATATTCTAAAGCAAATAAAAAAACAAGAACTTGGTCCTCCATGCAGGCACCCACATTTTTGTCAGCGACGTTTGGGTTACACCAGCGCACTCAGAGCGCGCCACTACAGAATATGCAACGCTGAGCTACACGATTGCACGCCTTTTCCGTATGCTTCATCTGATACCTTTCCCACGCGCCACGTCATTCGTCAAAAAAAGACAAAACCGAGGCTCAGTCTCTTTTTGCACAAGCAGCTTGCTGTGCCGCTGGGCATGACCAACACCGCCCAAGCGCGTTGGCAAGGGCCATCAAATAAAGTTTGCCAGCTCAAGTGATCACGGTGAGGATAAATTAGCCCCGAAAAGCCGCAAACTCTAAATGACGTGCATCATGGCGCACACTGACGCCTGATGACCTGATTGGCATTAGTGCTGAGTCTCGATTGGCAGGGTGCCGGATCATTCCACACTTTCGCGTCGCTCGGAACTGTATAAAAAAAAACCAAAAGCAAAGAGTTTTGGGTCAACTTTTTTTTCTTTATTTCAAACACGAGTATTCTTAAACATGAGCAATCTTGAGATCATTGGCGCTGGATTTGGACGCACTGGCACGCACTCCTTATATCTTGCTTTGAACAAGCTTGGGTAAAAAATGCTAGCGCAATTGATGCTGGGCAAATTCAAAAAATAAAAGAAATGCGCCTGAGCCCCGCCCCTGACTCGACTTTTTAATAGCTACAAGACGCATCATATGGTGGAGGTGATGCGTGACGAGACTGGGCTGCAGGACCCAGCCGTGTGGACACACGCGTACGACAACCCCAACTCGCCAAGCACTGATTGGAGCAAGGTCTATTCGCCGTACACCGCAGCCGTCGACTTTCCCACCTGCTCATTCTATGAAGGCAAGTGAAAGCAGTGAGCGGAGCTGACAAAAAAAGCAGGATCGTGCGATATGCGTGTAAAAAAAAAAAAAAAAAAAAAAAAACAAAGGCAAGTGAAAGCAGTGAGCGGAGCTGACAAAAAAAGCAGGATCGTGCGATATGCGTGTAAAAAAAAAAAAAAAAAAAAAAAGTCAGCTAGGCTAAAACAAAGGATGTTTCTTGCAGAATTGATGGCGCTGAGCCCCAACGCCAAAGTGATTTTGACGGTGCGCTCGGCCGAGAGCTGGTACAAGTCTGTGACCAATACCATCTTTAAATTTTACATGAAGGAGAAGCCAATGGTGCTCCCGGGCCACATGGGTGAGGTTTTGCGCATGACGGCGCACACAGCCATGGGCGGGCTCTTGGAACGCGATCCTTCCAAGCTCTACGACCAAGAGTACATGTGTCGCGTGTTTAATGAGCACGTGGAGCAGGTGAAAAAGACGGTGCCGGCTGAGCGCCTCCTTGTGCTGGAACTGGGCCAAGGATGGGAGCCTCTCTGCGAATTCCTGGGCAAACCCATTCCCGACGAACCGTACCCAGTGACGAACAGCACCGAGGAATTCCAAGTACGCGCGGAAAAGCTCCGCGAGGAGTTCATGGCCAGCGCGCAAAAGGCTGAGACTCAGGCGTAATCATGTATTTTTGCCATTGCCTCGTTTTTTATTTTATTTTATTTTTTTACGCACAAAAAAAACGTTTGTATTATTAAAACTGAGACGCGCGCGCGGCATTTTCGGTATCAATTTACCGTGTGCGCCGCGCCGTGCGTCCTTTTTCTCCTGATTTGATTGGAAAAAATTGGGTTACAGCCTGCATGCATCGATATTCAAATGCAAGCCTCCGCGCGTGACGCTGATCTGACGTTCGTGGTATCAGGATGTCTCGCTGTCTCAAAAAGGAAAGTTGGTCCAGGTTCGACTTGAAACGCGACTCCGATGCTTCTGTACAAGCTCGTTTGCAGAAATATAAAAAGGGGAAGGCGCCTGAGGCAACCCCGTTGGTTTCTTTCGCATTTTCACTCTCTTTACTCCTTTTAAAAATGAAATTAGAAGTCATTGGCGCAGGTTTTGGACGCACTGGTACCCATTCTCTCTACTTGGCCCTGAACAAGTTAAGGTAAGAAGCCTCGAGAGCACCGACAAGTATTACGTGTCTTGCAAGCACTGACGCGAACTCTTTTTTCCAGTTACAATACCCACCATATGATCGAGGTGATTAAAAATGAAGATCAAGACGTAAATGTGTGGAATCATGCCCAAGATCACCCCAATTCGCCAGGGACCAATTGGGATAGCGTCTACAACGGCTACGACGCCGCGGTGGACTTTCCAACGTGCATGTTTTACAAAGGTATATTAAAAGGGGATGAGCCGCGTGTAATGTGACGCGTGGCTCATCATTTTTTCTCATTTTTTTTTGTTTTGCAGAACTCTTGGACAAGAATCCAGATGCCAAGGTGATTCTCACAGGTACGACGCTAACAAAACAAAGATAACACGTCCCTTGACGCCAGCGTGTCTCATTTTTTTTGTCTTTTTTTTTTTTTTTGCCTCCA
>KV441884.1:609402-636028 GCA_001650995.1 Gongronella sp. w5
GGTACAAGTCGATTTGCAACACCATCTTCAGCTATTGCATGACGGATGATCCCCCTACGTTTTCAGATGACCACATTGGCAACGCATTGAAGATGGCGCGCCATTGTACCTTTGACGGCGTGTTGGAACGTGACCACCGCAACATCCGCAACAAGGAGCTGATGTGTGAGCTGTTTGAAAAGCACAACGCCGAGGTGATCAAGACGGTGCCTGCGGACCGCCTGTTGATTATGAATTTGGGTGAAGGATGGGAGCCACTTTGCAAGTTTTTGGGCAAACCTATTCCCAAAGAAGAGTATCCAAAGTCGAACTCGACAGAGAACTTTCTTGGTCGCAAATTCCTCAAGGATGCCACTGAACAGCGCTAAAATAAAAGCCATTGGATTGCCTTTTTTATGAGACACCCCCATTCATGTCATCAAAAAAGCCGTTCGGCGGATTGCCGGGCGGCATGGTTCCTTGTTGCGCACACCGGCCTTTTGTTGTTTTGCTCTCTCCTTTTTTTTTTTTTTTTGCGAATCTCATAAGTGCATTGGCATCGGGCGGTGCTGGCCCCTGATAAGGATACTGTAGAATCATGTCAATGTTAATTTGATTGCTTTTTTCTGCCTCTTGCACCTCGATCGTATTTTTTTTTTCTACAAAACATTCATACATGCTTGAAATCATTGGTGCTGGCTGGGGCAGGACAGGCACGGAAAGCCTTTACATTTTCAACCATTCTTACCGATCCAATGGGCGACATCTTCAATGCGCCCAGTGCATCCTGCCGCCATTCTTCAGGCAGCAATGACTAGAGACCGAAATTAGTACTCAGCAGGACGATGACGACGCAATGCCGCCTTTTATACCTCATCTGTTGTTTCGACGGCGCAATCGCGATTCATGCATAATAGAAATAGATACCCCCATTGATCCCGCTTTCTTGCAACTTTTACATCAGATACAACGCCTTCCATACGGTAAAAGCAATCGATCCGCCCGATGGTCATAGTCGATCAGATCCCTTGGTATGAATGAAAGCCCGCGATCATCCTGAAGAGTCAATTGATTGGAAAAAAAGCTTACGGCGGAGTTCCAGCGCCACGTTGGCGAGTTGCAATCATATGACGCGTAAAATGCCCTTTTTGAAGGATTTAACACAGAAGTTCACGTTTTTTTTTTATCTTTTTTTTGTTTGGCGCACAGGGATGCTGCGCTTTGCGTCTTGGCGCGAAAACTTGGCTCCAATTGTGGTGGTACCTCGTGGTTGAAAATTGAAGCAATTGATCAATGCGACGCGCCGGAACCAACGCAATACGGTTAAAAGGGGTCCGATATGCATTGGTATCATAGCACGGCCAACTCACAGAACAATATCTGTGCATTGAGCCACATTCAGAAAGATATCCTAAAACAAATAAAAAACACAGACTTGGTCCTCCATGGAGGCACCCACACTTTCGTCAACAACGTTTGAGTCGCACCAGCGCGCTTAGGGCGCGCCACTACAGAGTTGCAACGCTGAGCTACGCGATTGCACTCCTTTTCTGTATGCTTCATCTGACATCTTTCCCACGCGCCACGTCATTCGTCAAAAAAAGACAAAACCGAGGTTCAGTCTCTTTTGCACAAGCAGCTTGCTGTGCCGCTGTGCATGACCAGCACCGCCCACGCGTGTTGACAAGCAGCTAACGTGATCACGGCGAGGATAAATTAGCCTCGAGAAACTGCAAACTCTAATTGACGTGCAACATGGCGCACGCTGACGCCTGATGACCTGATTGGCATTAGTGCTGAGTCTCAATTGGAAGATTGCCGGATCATTCCACACTTCGCGTCGCTTGGAACTGTATAAAAAAAACAAAAGAAAAGAGGTTTGTGTCTACTTTTCTTTATTTCAAACACAGGTATTCTTAAACATGAGCAATCTTAAGATCATTGGCGCTGGATTTGGACGCACTGGCACGCACTCATATCTTGCTTTGAGCAAGCTTGGGTAAAAAATGCAAGCGCAATGGATGCTTGGCAAATCCAAAAAAAAAAAAAAGAGGACATTGGGACATAGGAGCAGACAGGGCCCATCGGTGGCCCGCGTCTTGAGCGATTTGTAACAGCGATTCGGGCGTCATGTTCTTGTTGTAGGCCAAATTCGTGACAGCCTGCACCTCGGCCCCCGACAGATCCTTGTTCGAATGGCCACTGTCATTTGCACCAAAGTGTACTCGATCAATGCCTCGGCGCCATCCACGTCGAGGTCATTGATAAAGCTATTAATGAAAAAAAGCGCGTCAATGGCCTTTTTTTTTTTTTACACGCTTGCTGGACGCCTTTGGGGAGGATCTTACAGGTTGCACACCAAACAGTACAAATTCACGTTGTCGATTGAATAGCCGCGGGACGCATTTACCCGCTGCATGGTCGCGCGGTCTGCGGCGCCAATCTCTTCCACAAACTGGTAGCGCAAGTCTCCCTTGCCACAAAGCTCGCACCGGCCCTGGGCTGCAGCCAGGACTTTGTGGATAAGCTCAAGGCATTCACCTCCACTCAAATGGGGAGCCACGAGATTGAGCTCAACGGGCGTGGCATCTGGGTACATTTCCAAGTGGCGCTCGCGCATTTTCTTGTTTCGCTGGTTCATGCTGGTCGCTGCTTGCCGGAGGACGAGAGAGGAGTGCCATTCAGCCTAAAAAAAGATAAAATTATCAAGCAACCCATCAACATCAATGCTTTTTTTTTACATGGCCATTGTCCATCATTTCGCAATAGCGTGCATTGCACGCCGTGCATTGGGCTGCGAGGCTGCCGTCCTCGAGGACGTGGAACTCGTAAATTGGCAACACCTTGTGGCAGCCTGAGCGGCCCTTGCGGCCGTCCTTGAAATGGCAATACGTGTCAGTCACATGCCATTGCCCAAACACTGGTCTTTTTTTTTTTTTTTTTTGCTTAGCAAATGTACCTCTCGGGCTTCTTCTAGCCGGCACGAGGCGCACCAAAGGCATTGGTTGCCGTATGCGTTGATAAAAATCTCGCGCAGGCGTTCTTGGAAGCATTTGGTGCAAGTTGCATATTCGCCGCCCTCGTCATCCTGAGCGAAAAGCATAAGGACATTTGCAATGTTTTTTTTTTTTGGCACACAAAGATGACTTTACCTCGCGAGATTATCGTGCAGCAGCTCGTTTTGTGTTTGTTTCATCATTACGGGCATCGACGAGTTTTTTGCAATCAGGGCAGCGCGTACGGGTGCCCGCCGTCTTGTACTCGGATAACTTGTATTCAAAGCCGCAAGTTGGGCACGGAAAAAGCTCGTCCAAATCCGCGTCTGCTGCCTCAAAGACCTCCTTGAGATTGTCACCGCTCGCCTTGTGGAACTCCTAAAAAAAAAAAAGCATGAGCTTCTTGGGGATATCTATTAGCCCGCTCGGCCAGCACTTACTTCGAGCTTGGGGTCTGAACGGCACTGCTTGCACATTTTGCAGAATTTGGCGTCATTTTTGCTTGTCGTGGACGTCAGCTCGCGCACCACGTCCTTCCAATGGAGGCACTTGAAACAGCGTATCATTGTCTCCACAATAGTATGGCCTTTATTAAGCTCGTCAATGGCCTGTAAAAGGGATCTTTTGAGCACTCCTTTTTCTTTTTTTTTTGTGATGTGATATACCTCCTTGGTCCGGTCGCCGGTCGATGTCGATCTTGTAGCGGTCCTTGTTGCGTTTAACCCTTTCCTACAATCAAATAACGCGTCAAATGGAAGCGCCTTTTGGTTTAGACCTCTTTTACACATCATAAGAAGCCTTGGACGTTGGCCTTACAGTTACCTCGGTGCGGCAGGGCTTGCATGCCAAGAAGAACCGTTTTTTTTCGTCGTGGAACCCTTGGTGGTGACAACCATGAAGTCGGTGATGCTTTTCTTCATGTGGCAGCCCTTCTCGCGGCCGCATCTCATAAAAGGCACCGCGTCCTCAGTGAATTCCATGTTTTTGGCGTCGTTTAGCTTCGCAATGAGCTGTATAAAAGAACAATCAGCCTTGCCGCACGATTTTCCATAAAATAAAGGGCTTACCTCCTTGGTTGCCTTGTTGCAAACGAAAACAGGGACAAAAAAAGAGATGAATAAGTGTCTGACGCGCTTTGAGCACCATTGTGTGCGCGGAAAACGCGCTTTCCGTTTCCAAATTGGGGACATACCAGTGGGGCTGGCTTTTTGGGCGGTAGAAAGACCGACAAAAACGCAAGATGGATGAGTGTCTTGTGTTTTTTTTTGGTGGACACGGCTACACGCATGCTCTTGAGCTTCTTTACCTTTTGCCGTGGAATATACATGGCGTCGTTTGGCGACACCGAGGCCACGCTGCCAGTATCAGATGCGGTAAAGTTGTCGGCAATAAGATGCGCTCGCTTTTTTGGGCCGCTCGGTAAAATCGCGAACATTTGGTCTCGTATCGCGGCAACAGCCGAGCTCTCCGACTTCTTAGACGCCTCAAATGAACCAACGGTCAAGCGCGGTAAAAGCGCCTGTGGTTTGCAGACATTGCGTCGGGTTCGCAGCGAGTTGACCCTGGCTCGTTTCTGCTACTGTTTAAATTGAGAAAAAAAATGAGCAAATACGCGTCAAGACGCGTTTTTTACAACTTTGCTACTCACCGGGACGCTTGCCAGGCATTCAGAGAAAAGTTGCAACAGAGGAACTAGATAAACAGCACAAAGGCGAGAGGAATGGCAAAGAAAAGGAAGAAAAGAGAAAAAAAAAAAAAAAAAAAAAAAAAAAAGAGAGAGAGAATGAAGAGAAAAAAGGAAAAAAGGAAACAGCCGCAATTTTTGTGGTTGCAGCAATTTTTGTTCCATCAGGATGGGCGGGTATCGAAATATGCTGTCAAACACCAACCTCCCCCCTTCCTATCCTTGCGCTTTTTTTTTTTTTTTATATAAAAGAATGTCTGACAAGCTCTTTTTATTGATTAATTGAGAACAGGACAAAACATGATTTTTAAGCTAGAATCAGTTAGCACCAGTGAGCAAAATCCGCTTGCTGTCGGTGTTGAGAAGCTGCCTTTGCTGCGGCTGGCACGCAATAGGGCAGCTTGGCAAGAGAATCAAAAACAATTTCAGTGCAGCTGGTGCGCCAGTGATCCGATCGCCGAGAAAACGTGCCATCGTTGTATTTCCATGCCAAGAATCATTTAGCTTGGATTTGGGCCCATTTGGTCAAGTTCAGCTGGATTCATATATAAAGACTGTCACTTTTGGCAAATTTTTCCGTTACAAAGTGATCAACCAGGCACTGCATCGTCCCGAAATGCATCCCATCGTGAAAAGTCACGCTGGAAACCATCGTGGGGCGCGATTTGCAACCTGTCACAAGCTCTAGGGGGCGCGCGGCACGCAAATCAAAAATTTGTCGTGGCGAGCCTCCAAAACGAAAATCGAAAAAATGGGTTTCAGAATTGCCCCAAAACTTGTATACATGATAGAGGGCCGTGGAAAACCGCTGAAAACTCCAAAAGCGAGCACAATCCAATTGCTATTTGGCGAGCAATCCGCCATTTTGGATTTAATTTCAATGCTGAATTGCACGGGTAAAACGCGCTCATAGATCTTCGCCGACGCGTTCACTGGCAAGATTCACTCTAGCTGCATGGATTTGATACAGAGCAGGCGCGTGTAGCTCAAATTCTGACGCGGTTTATCACACGCCAAAGTTGTCCCGCAAACGGACTGCTCGCGTTAAAATCTGCCTGGAACTTGCTTTTTGCAGTGATCATTGACACCCACGTACGCAGCAAAACGTGCTCTTTCTGATGGTCTCTGTTTCGTGGCTCTATGGTCAATTTTCGTCGACTTTTCTTTGTGGGGGCAACCCCGCTGCTTTCTTTCGCATTTGCACTCTCTGAACTCCTTCAAAATGAAATTGGAAGTGACTGGCGCAGGTTTGGACGCACTGGTACCCATTCTCTTTTTATTTGGCCCTTATACTAGATTTTTCCAACAAGTTGGCACGAAGCACAATTTTTTCTGCCCGCAAATTAATTTTTTCTGCCCGCAAAGCAGGTTGAGCACGCGCATAGTGGAATTGAGGTGCACGCGGATTATTTATGTGGGGCGCGCAGATTATTTGTGGGGGACGCGCAGATTGAAGTGTGGTGCGCGCGGATTACTTTGGATAATCACGTCTCAATTGGCTGGTCTATTTCCAGCCTGTGTATTTTCATTTTTGTTCGTTTTTGTTCGTTTTTAAAAGCCTTATTTGTTGGTCTTGCGACATTGAGCTCATTCCAGCCCGTGCATGTTCATTTTTGTTCGTTTTTAGAAATCTTACAGTATCCTTACAACCGTTCCTTGAGCAACAAGAAAAGACGGAAAATTTCCTCACAGACACAGCGAATGGCAATGTTTTGTCGCACTGCGTGAATCGCATGACGCAAGGCGCTTAAATGTAGCACGCTTGACATCGGACGCATCGAGTACATTTCCAGATGTGATTATCCAAGTAATCCGCGCGCACCACACTTCAATCTGCGCGTCCCCCACAAATAATCTGCGCGCCCCACATAAATAATCCGCGTGCACCTCAATTCCACTATGCGCGTGCTCAACCTGCTTTGCGGGCAGAAAAAATTAATTTGCGGGCAGAAAAAATTGTGCTTCGTGCCAACTTGTTGGAAAAATCCAGTACAGTAAGTACACGCCGTCTTTTTTTCCTTTTCGCTCGCGAGCATAAAATGCTTTGCGTTCCAGTGCGCTGTGGCTCAGATCTCAGAGTTTGAGTGGCTCAATTATTGGCAGACTGGCCCAATTTCGAAAAAGCGGCTCAATGTTCATTCGGCTGGCTAAACAAAGTTGAGATCTCTGTAACAAGTTGGGGTAAGAAGCTTCGAGAGCTTGCCGCCAGCGTGTCTCATTTTTTTTTTTTGTTTTCAATGCGATCGGCCGAGAGCTGGTACAAGTCGATTTGCAACACCATCTTCAGCTATTGCATGACGGATGATCCCCCTACGTTTTCAGATGACCACATTGGCAACGCATTGAAGATGGCGCGCCATTGTACCTTTGACGGCGTGTTGGAACGTGACCACCGCAACATCCGCAACAAGGAGCTGATGTGTGAGCTGTTTGAAAAGCACAACGCCGAGGTGATCAAGACGGTGCCTGCGGACCGCCTGTTGATTATGAATTTGGGTGAAGGATGGGAGCCACTTTGCAAGTTTTTGGGCAAACCTATTCCCAAAGAAGTGTACCCAAAGTCGAACTCGACAGAGAACTTTTTTGGTCGCAAATTCCTCAAGGATGCCACTGAACAGCACTAAAATAAATAAAAGGCATTGGAATGCCTTTTTTTATGAGACTCCTCCATCCATGTCATCAAAAGAGCCGCACGGCGGGCTGCCGGGCGGCATTGTTCCTTGTTGCGCATACCGGCCATTTTTTGCTTTGTTCTCTCCTTTTTTTTGTTTTTTTTTTTTTGCGAGTCTCATAGACGCATTGGCATCGGGCGGTGCTCGGCCCTGATAAGGATAAAAAAAAATCATGTCAATGTTAATTTGATTGCTTTTTTCTGCCTCTTGCACCTCGATCGTATTTTTTTTTTCTACAAAACATTCATACATGCTTGAAATCATTGGTGCTGGCTGGGGCAGGACAGGCACGGAAAGCCTTTACATGGCCTTGGAAAAGCTGGGGTGCGTGCACTCACAAAAAAAAAAAAAAAATGTAGACATAGATACCCCCATTGATCTCGCTTTCTTGCAACTTTTACATCAGATACAACACCTTCCATACGGTAAAAGCAATCGATCCGCCCGATGGTCATAGTCGACCAGATCCCTTGGTATGGATAAAAGCCCGCGATCATCCTGAAGAGCCAATTGATTGGAAAAAAGCTTATGGAGACGACCGCTACGACGCAGCGCTCGATTTTCCGACGTGCTCTTTCTATAAGGGTGAGGCATTTGTGAATTCGATCGCGCGACCTAACCTTGATTTTTAGAGCTGATGGAGGCAAATCCGTCTGCAAAGGTGATTTTGACTGGTAAAATACATCTGTTTCCCACTTTCTATCAGTTTTAACTCAAAGCCAATGCCCCTCAGTGCGTAGTCCAGAGAGCTGGTATCAGTCTGCGTGCAAAACAATCTTTAGAATGTTCATTGAAGACGACAAATCCGCTTTGGATGGCAATTTTGGCGACATCCTTCGCATGGTTATACACACGGCCTTTGATGGTCTTCTCGAGGTCTCGCCAGAAAAGGTCTTTGATGGAGAGTTTATGTGCCGCTTGTACACTGAGCATATCGAGGAAGTCAAGCGCACGGTTCCGGCTGACCGCCTGCTCGTGTTTCATCTGGGCGATGGGTGGGAGCCTTTGTGCAATTTCCTTGACAAGCCCGTACCAAACGAGCCGTTCCCCAGATCCAATGACAAGAATCACTTTAAAACACGCGTCGAGGACGCAAAAATAAGAGACCGGATTTAAATGCCGTTGCTGCTTGTCAATTACGAATGATTCGCCTCTTCCAGCGCTCCCCTTGCGCTCGTTACTTTTTTTTTTCTTTTACATATTGGACAATAATAAAAAATGTGCCTCTTGCTTTACATGAGGATTTACCGGCAATTTGTTGCGTTTTGCATAAATTATGCCTTTGATTATGCTTCGGATGTCATTCGGACATGCGGCAGCTTGCTTTGAACTACGTCAAACTGTCATAGAATGAGATCATTTATCACCAAGGCATGAATTATCGCATGAATGGCGATCATTTCGGGACGATTGCACGCTTTTTTTTACATGCAGAGTTCAAGTGGTAAAAAGCACATTAATTAAAATCGTCTCATTTTTGTTGTAGCCGAGGGAATCAAAGGAAAAAAGTACCCTCGTTGCCGATCGATTTGCATGGCATATTTAAATTCGTAGTGCAGTGCCCTTTTTTCAACCATTTTGCGCCGACAACGGCATTCACCACATTGACTCACATTGTTATACCCTCTGTAGCATGCAGAGCGTCAGGGTTCTAAAAGTTTATGACATCATATACAAAATGTGTCAAAGATGTCCTGAGCGCCCCAAAACACGTCCGTACGTGAACGAACATGGCTAAAACACCTAGAGAGCGCAATTTTTGGCAATCATAAAGTCCTGGAGGCGTGCCGCAAGCAAATTGAAGAAAAGGCCGTTGACAAGGCTCATGTAAATTATAAATTATACACTGCGAGACAAAAAGAGGACCTGGTCCCTTGGGGTCATTGAGACAACCCATTTACTTTTTATTCAGGGCGCGCGACAAACATCAAAAAATCGTGGGTATGCGGTCCTTTTGCCCCTGTGAGATGCATTCCGCAATGAATGTGATCAATCTGACTTGATGCTCGACGAGCTTGACGTAGGCATAAAAGATGCCGAAATTGAATTGCTGCTGGAACGCCATGCGATTGATTAGCGTTTCTTGCTCAAAGAATCGGTCTTCCAGGGTCTTGTCGTTGGCCGCGTCAAAGAAGCCGCGGTATTCGTGCACAACGTCACACACAGCCTTGACTTGCTCCACCTCCTCGGCCAAGGCCAAGCGCGCATGGCCCTCGGGGAAAAGGCGGCCCATCGACGGGAACAGCTTCTTGCGATCATCCTTGGTAAGCTCCGTGCCAAACGAGTTGATCGTGATGTTCACCGTTCGTCGATCAGCCTCAAACTGGACAAAATTAAGGGGAAAAAAAAAAGATGAGACGCGTCCAATGCAATTGGGAGCATTTCATGGTCACTTGGGGTGCCTTACATTCAAGATCTCGCCCATAACCTCGCCGGTGCGACCGTCCAGGGACTGACAGAACTGGTAAAAGTCTTCCAGGTACGCCTTGTACAGCGTGTTGCGAATGATTTCAATGTTGAGCTCATCGAGGTCGTGCGCGCTCAGGCAATTGGCAAAGTAGGGCGCTGTTGCACGCAAAGAGAAATAAAAGAAGAAGAGTGAGCACGCGGTATTGAATCATTTTTTTGGCTTACCAAGGGGGGTTTCGACCAAGACCGTGTTGTACAGCTCTGCGACGGTCGTTGCGACGCACAAGGCGGGCATGGACTCAAAGACGCCCAAGGGATGGCAGCGCTCGAGCAATTCGTGGGTGTCGCGCTCGTGCAGGGTGCCCGTGATAAGCAAAATGACATTGTCGATCATATACTGGTAGGTGATGTAATCCAAAAACTTGGACAAGGGCTGCGTCGCCACAGAGCGGATATATTCAAATTCTTCCACAAGGCGCTGCGTGAGGCGCTCCGAGATGGTAGACGTGGCAATGGGCGACGGCTCATTTTGCAGCAATGTGCCATAGTCCGTCGCGCCAATTTGCAGACGCAAGTCTATTAAAAGCAAAGAACAAGCGGATGAGACACGCGTATCACGCAAAAACAAAGACACATCTCGCTGATGTTGTTTACCTTCCAACGTCTCGCATTGCGTCAAATTCATATAATGGCTTTGCGACAGCATACCCGACCTGTAACCGCGCAAAATGGCATCGATAAAGCCGTGACGTTCATTGTAGAGAAGTTCGTTCATTGTGGAGGTCAATAGGGGCGCCCTTGCGTGTACAAGATGAAACGTAGAAGGCAAAGAAAAAGAAAAAAAGACAAGAAAAAGATTGAAACAAAAGAGGAGCGCCAACGGAACGCCGAATTTGTAGGCCCTGTCGCCTTGCCTTTTACTGCTCCGCCCCTATTGGCTCGTTTTGACACCGCCCTGCCCCGCAATTTCATTCCTGATGCGCGCGTCGACAATAATGCCCTCAATTATGATAATTCTAAAACACTGTTCATTCCACAACACATAAAGCCGTGCCGACGCGCCCACAAACAAGTCATGAGCTCGACGCATGGATTGGATGCATTTAGGGAGCGAGTAACTTGGAAGAAAGCAACCCCGTACGTAAAAAAAAAAAAAAAAAAAAAAAAAAACTGAACAATATCAAATTTCTTGCGTCGTGACAACATCTGCTGCAAATCATGCTTTTCAATCGATCAAGGGCACCTACTTTACATGCGCGTCAAGTCATGATCAGCTCAGAATCGATTACAGTATGGTCGCAGTGCAAGTCGCCAAAGGTACAGTATCATATCCCGATGATAAATGATATCTGTTGCCGCGAAAAAAAAATCTTGCTTGCAATATTTTAGTCGCATTGTACCAAGGTATAAATTCATCTACATGCAGTTTTTAATTTCATCTTCTCACGAAAAATTACAGTAAAAACTGGAGGTCAATTGGATCATTGTACAGAAGAAGATGAATCCAAAATTTCGTTATTTTCACAAAGGAACACCGCCTTTTATGGGCAGCACTTTTACGGGTGGCACCTCGTTTCTTTTTTTTTTTTTGGCTGTTTTGCCTAGCCATTCATAATCACATATCTTTATCTCGCAATAAACGCATCCAGAGGCATACAGTCTACAGTATTCACAATGAACATGCCCAGCGACATGCAGCCCATTCGCAGGCTCAAAAAAAAAAAAAGACGATGTCGAGACAATAGACGCGCCAATCGCTATGGCACGCAAGAGCGCGTCCTCGGAGCTGCATCGACACATTCACTAGCAAAAGAAGTTTGAGGTGTATGGATTTGACTTGGGACGCGCATAAATCAAAGTCTGACGCGGTTTTTCACACGTCCAAGTTATCCTGCAAACATCCTGTTCGCGTCAATTCTGTCTGAATCTCGTTTTTTTGAAGTGATCATCGATAGTCACATACGTAACAGCCTGTGCTCTTTCTTGTGAGCCGCGTTTTGAGGATCTGCGGCCAGTCTTTGTCGAGTTTGTCTTGTGGCGAAAATACGAAGTAGATTGCATTTTACAGGAGAACCAGTCGATGGAGCCCGGGGTTTTATGGCATTTTCATCGGCAAATGGACGCATTCTACCATGTGGGTGAATGGCATGGCGATCCGAGGAACCAAGTTTTGCCAGATTAAAATTCGTGACTGAACCCCTTGGAAAATCGATGGAAATCGTCATTTTTGAAAATCGATGTGGTCCACCATCGAGTGCTTGCAGCTCCATGAAATTTTGGCATATGAGCATTTTGGTCTCACTCTTTTTAAAACAATAGTAAAAACCGGGGGTTGATCTGACCTTTGGCAAGACAATTGACAATGCTCCTTAAATTCACAATTTTGTCTCTAGCGCGTCAAGCTGCTATTCGACCAGGCTTAAATCTTACAACTGGAAAGATACGCACAAGGGGTCATTTTATCCCTGCCCGGCAACGCCGATGCGCAACATTTGTACGCTTGCAACGCCCAATCAAACATTTCAGCTTCGTTTTTCTCGGCAATGGACAAGACAAAGGATGGCGTGTTGCTGTGACAATAAATGCAGAATTCGATTCTCTGCCGGATGAACCCAGTTTCATCAGCGTACGACCAAAACCGATGGCGCAATAATTTCTTTTTCTTTAATTTGGCTTTGATCGCTCATTACTCGAGAACGGCTCGGTTGACCCCCCACGTTGGTGTTGCTGCTGCGCTTGCTGCTGCTGTCGGTGGCGTGCTGTTGCGGACTGGTGATAATCATTCGCAGCTGTCGGTGCAAGGGACAATATTCACATGCAGGGTGCAGTCGCGTGTGCCTCGGTTGAACGTGTGGTGCTCGCCTGTCGTCTGTCGCCTGTCACTTGTCGCCAGCGGCGTTGTAGCCAGAGCAAGATGTTTGGATCGCGAGCAGCAAAACGCACCTTGAAGCATCGAATTGGTCGATTGGGCGGACGGCAAATTTGCGGATGCTGCCGTCCACCCATAAAAATCCAATGCGCCGTCGGGCGTTGACCACATTTGATGAAGATTGATCCGTCTAGAGTCAATGCCAGGGGGAAGATGATTGTCGCTCGGCGCGCCAATGACGCGTACCAGTACAGTGAAAGCTTGACTTGATGCCGTGACAAGGAAGCGACGGCTGTCGGCCCACTGTCGTGACATGCTGCTGGGCTCGGATGGGAAGAATGCAGGGGCGGTGTCGTGGTGAGACGCATTGTCGTCGGATGACGCGTCTAATGTCATTCTTGGATGAGATGCCGGTGATCAACGAGAGGTCTCTTCGTCGCTGCCATGTTCACCAAAAAAAAGCCTCTTTTGGACGCGCCCAGGGCAGCAAGCAGAGAATGCTTGACTTGCTCGGCTCCGTTTCTAATAAAAAGAGTTCAAAAGAGCTTGAGAATCGCGTCATTTCAATGAGAATGTGTCAATTTACTTTGGCTGCTGCCAGCCTCGCGCGTTCTGGGTCTTTTGACGGAAGAAAAACGACGTGTATAGCCATAGAATAAAGAAAATCATGAGCGACGGTGAGAATTGAGACTAAAACAGGGCTTGTATCCTTACCAAGAGTCGTTTGGCGCTAATGGAGGATGTGAAAAAGAGCACGAAAAACAAAAAATAATGTTTTACCGACGCTACTCTTCTGAAAAAAAAACCGTTCAAACCAGGAGTCAACCGAGTCATTGTGCAGATGAATACAAAATTCTGACATTCCACAAATCCGGCACGAGTCTCTCAAAAAATTTTGTGGATCGCGGTGAAATGGCACCGATCGAAGAAAGAAACGCACTCGGGTGTCATTTTCTGATTGTTTACTTGCCCGAGGGATGAACTTTGCCTGCTTGCAAAAGTCGATCAAACATTGGATCAATTTTCAAACTTGCTTTTCTCGACAACTGGAAAATTAACCAACGATGCTTTTAACGTATCAAATGCTACTGCTGAATCTCCACCGAATGAAACAAGTTTCACGGTGATCTGAGCAAAACTGGCCGAGGAAATACTGTACACTTTTTCAACAAAAAATTCAATGGCGATTTGCTCGACAACTGTCTAACCAACCCCCGATTTTTAGTTCATATTTAATAAAAAACAGGCATCTAATTGGATGACTTGCAGGGCGCTAGCTTGTGTTTTAACTTTTAGTTTTAACTTTTTGCATCGGTCACTTGCAGGCCGCTAGCGTGCTTTTTACCTTTTTGCAATGGTAATTTCCCCAGCCTGCCGCAGCCCATTTTACAGCGCACAAAAACCAGCAAAAAAAATACGTAGACAGTAAAAAAATTCCATGCAATTTACGTACGTACCTAAATTTGGAAGTGTCAGACCTTAAATTTTTGCAAAAAAAACTTGCCCAAAGTTCTAGGCACTTTTCTCGGTTGTGGTATCAAAGCTCGCGATGTCGCATGAGTGCGCTTGCTGTGGCGCAGCTGTCGCGCCGCATTGACGCGTCAGCAAGCTTAAAGGTCATGTGTGCATGAACGAGTGTCTGATCATGCTTCCCCCAAACGAGAATCACCTGGGAAAAGGAGTGTCTAAGCTTGGCACGCTTAGATCACACCGCGTCAACTTACAATTGCGCGCCCGACAATTGTAAGGCAATTAAAATACGCGATCAACGCGTAAAATAAGCAGTGCATCATTTTGACACGCATGCGTTTGTGCAGAATCTGCAGAGCGTCTTCACCAAATCTCAGGCACAATTGATCATGGAAATCATGCAACAACAGCTGCGACGCAGGTACAGGATATTACCCAGGCCCAAATATATGCTCAATTGGGCAGCCAGACGTTCGCGGGCCAAATGGAAGATCCAATTGGTACAAACATGCTCTTTGAAATGGAAGAAAAGCAGCTGGATAGATCAAGTAAAAGAAAAATCAACAACATATGAATTGTTGTGCACGTCCAATATGCTTACAAACACCATGTCAATGGTATAGGTTTGTTACCAATTCTTGCCTCAATGCAAAACAACCAGCAACAATCAAAATGGACAACGGAATACATGGACAAGGCAGACAAGATCATCATCACACACCCAATCGAGTTTGTCCCAAAAGCCACTGCCACATCCACCACGCCCAGTTGTATATCCTCTTCTATCTCGTCGAAAAGCAAAGGACCTCAATAAACCGCAAAATTGTTCGTCACTCCATGATTTGAAACATCTTTGGCACTCTTCCTTCCTTTTTTTTTTTTTTCTTTCAATTGAATTTGTAAAGTGAGGAATGAATCGCTAGAAATTGCAAGCCATGTCATTAGCCAGGGATGAAACCCAAGCTTCAGCATATCTTGCACCCATTTCTAGTGATATGATATTCTCCAATTGTTGGACGATTTCTGTGTATCTTCGATAGCCATCGAAATGACCATCTCGCACGAACGCTTTTAAAACAATTCTTAAAAATGCGTTGTTATAAAGAAAAAAGAAAGAGAGAAAAGTGGGACCACCGCGCCTTTTATAGGACGAAGAAAAAAATTTATTTTGATGTGACCGCTCAATCAATTGGCTGAGGAGTTCTTGATTTGGAACAAGCGAATAGCGGTGCTTTGCCAAGGTGAGGTTGCCGCCACGGTGCCCCTAGCGCACCATCCCCGGTTACAAGGCTGCGAATCAAGGATGAACGAATATAGATGGGGCAATAGGCCTTTCTGGATTCTTTCTTTTTTCTCTTTTCCCTTTTTTCTTCATATTCAATTTTTTTATTTTTTGATGTGTGATTTCTCATTAAAGCCTACACCAAGCTTTTACAAAGGAATCATCTACGTCATTTTATTTCTATTTCTCAATCTACACATTCAACACTTATCACATCGGTCGATCGCCGTTCACGCGTCACTCTTTGGACATTTTTCTTACGTTGGGGGCAGCCTGGCATTTTGTGTGCCAATAGCGAATTGTCGGAGTTACCTGTTTGGGATGCATTGATCACTCGGAGTTTGAAAAATTCCAAATTAGCATTTTCTGAGATTGAAATGTGTGACCCCTGAGTGACTCCTGGTGATGACCCCTGAACTTTTCGAAAGTGGTCGTAGCGCTTTGAAGTTTTAAGATTTTTTGTTGCAAATTTTGCGCTGAACGCGATGCAGCTGTTTTTGAGCGGGATCGATCAAGCAGATGGCGAGAAAAATGCAAGGCCCAGGTCAAATTGAAGGTTTTTGCTTTTTGAAATTTGCAAGCAAACTCCTCAAAAAAATCGGACAGACCCATCATCGCAAGCATCGGCCTGTTCGCCTGTAGTTCGTGCCGTGACGCGAATTTCATCGGCTGGCAGGGAGTCTGTAAAAAAAATTCTGGAGGCACAGCGAACCGGCAAATTCCAAAAACGTGCATTTTCGTTTTAAAAAAACGCAAACGTGTGTCACGGCCCAGCCCTAGGCGCACGGGCAAAGTGTCGAAACGCGTGCACGTGTAGCGCGCCGATGGCCGCATTTTTTTAAAAAAAAAAGCAAAGCAAGAAACCAAGTACAAGCAGCAGGCCAGCCCCTTTGATCATGCCAACTTTCCCTCGGCTACCAGTTGCCACAATTGGCACTGGGCGTTTTACAGTATTTACGCGCTGTCATGTCAACACGTCCTTTTTCGGCTACGCCACGCCCATCCTTGTCAAGGCGCGTCCATTCTTGTCCATTCACGTCCATTTTAGATACCCTCGTTTTCTCCACGCGCTTGACACCATGTTCTCACCAGCCAGATACCCCTTTGCACGCCCAATGGCCAAGGTGAAGAGGAAAAGGCATAAATACAGCCCATCATCGCCCAAGTCTCGCCTTTTCTCTTCACCTGGGACATCTGCTGACACCTCTCCGACCTCTCTCCCTCGTCCAACCTGTACCCTGCCTGCCTACCTACCCATTTGTTTCCCCCATCTCTTGGCTTTGTTTTTTTTCTCTTGTCAATTAAATTCTTTCCAATGGCATTCTATACTTTCGAATGCAACAAGTCTGCCCCGTCGTACAATCCGCGAGCCACCGTGCCTTGGTACCCCTTCTGCACAGGCATGGCCCCTGACAACGTGTATTAATTTTTTTGTGCAGCTTAGCATTACAGTAGCATGAGTGCATGATGAATTGATGAGATGATGACACTGCATGCATTGAAATAAAAAGAGTGCGCGTAAGATACAGTATTGTCTACTGAGCTTGAAAAGCGAGCGGGTCAAACAACATTGACTGTAAAAAAAATATCATTAAAAATCATGAAAATCGTGCTTCTGTGCATTTTTCCAGGTGCTGAACCAGTTTTTTAAATCGAGTACGTATGATATCATACAGTATGTAGCTGCAGGTTTATTTGCAGCAGCGCCCTTGTCAAATTTAAATAGTGAGATGATGCAATCATCACTCATCAGGGGAGACATCATGGAATAAGCATACATTCATACGTATGATACACAGCACCACGGTTTGCGAGCAGTGACGCCAAGGTACGTGCCTACAGTACGTATCATACAGTACGCAGACATACTGTACAGTACAGAGATACAGTACCAAAATAGTGCTGCTTTCCAAGTGATTCTGCTTAAATATTCTTTTCAATATTTTTGTGCAGGACAAAGCGCGATTTGGCCGCCAACCAACAATACAAGTGCTATCATATCATCCAATTTCTGAATACAGTATACCCCTGAGCTGACCTGAATATGATACGCGCTGTGCCAACACAACTCTAGATCTTCAAATTGTATTATCAAAGGCATATCATGTGAAAATCGGCGGCATAACTTGACGAAATTCTCAAAAGTAGCCCTTTTCCAACGCATTGGAGGCTCGCAGTCGCAGACGGGTCATTGAGGACAATAAAATTGGGCATGGAAAAGGCAATTTCCCAAGGATCGGCGCGGACCCCGATGCCACGCGGTCCAACCTGTCATCTCTCTTTTTTTTTTTTTTTTGTCGGGTGCATATGCAATTGCTTGTGTCGGGGTGCCCGTGTGGATCCTGTTTTCTTTCCGAGCAGATTGTTCGACGCTGTGTGTAACGCACTGGCGATAGGAGGAACCTTGGGTCGCTGTGCTTGGACAGATACATGAAACCTTTTTGTTGATTTGAGCATGATGGGTGACAAATACAAGCTTCTTTTTCATTTTTTTAGCCTTCAAAACAAACACTTGAACCTTGTTGGCATACGGGGTCCACGGCCATCCATGGGGGGCCGTGGTTGCTGAATGCAGACGGGAAATTTATGACCCATTTCCTCTTTTTTTTCGCGATTCTACCAAGTTTTCCCTTCTTTCTTATCATTGTTCGTTCATTTTTTTCATGCATTTTCAACGGGACAAGAAAGAAGCCAATGCGCTTGCCACGGAGCGAACGCCATTATGTATGACGCCGTCATCATCGAGCTCGACGCTTCAGACAATGGCTATGCCTTTTTTGGATGCCAAAGACCCCTATCAAAACGTGCTGACCAGCCACGATTTCTATGCCATGGCCCGCGAGACGCACATTGTCGCCGAAACGAAAGCACTTGCGAAGTACGCGTGGCCGTTGCTGATCACTTTTTTGGTGGGGATGGGTAATCGTATTGTCGACATGCGCTTCATCGGCCGTATGGGCCCGCAAGGTAAAACAAAAGAGGGTCAGGGCACGCTGATGCATGAATTTTGACACGGCCGCTACCCCTCCCGGCAGCGCGCGGACGATGAAACGAGCATGATCTCATCACTGCCCTTTTTTTTTTCTTTCTTTTTTTCTTTTCCGCGCAGTGCTTGCGGCCAATGGATTGGCCATGCTTTTTATCACGGTGTGTGGCATTGCTATGGGCAATGGCCTGATGACAGGTACCTTTATTGCTAGTGAAAAAAAAAAAAAAGAAAATGACGAGACGATTGATTTTAATTCTTCATCAGCCATCGACACGCTCGTGTCGCAAGCTTTCACGGGGGCGCACCAAAAACGGACGCTAGGCATCATCTTGCAGCGGTCCATCCTTATCGTTGGCGCGTATTGTGTTCCTGTGGCCATTGCATGGTAAAGTGAGAGAAAAAAGGACCCCGACTGGTGCAAATTGAAATGTTTCACCCCCCTCTTTGCAGGATCTACGCCAAGGACATCATGATCTTGATGGGGCAAGATGCCGAGCTGGCGGCCATGGCTCACAGGTACATTGTGTTATTGCTGCCGGTCTTGTACCCCATGCTGCTGTCCACTGCTTTCCGCCGATATCTGCAGGCTGTCAATCGAATGCGAGTCACCATGGTGATGATTTTCCTCGTTTTTCCCGCCAATTACGCGCTGGATTGGCTGTTTCTCGAGCACATGGACCTTGGCATCGTGGGGATTGGCGTCGAGAACATTGCCTACCAAACGCTCCTGTTTTGCATGTTTCTTGTGTACCTGCGTTTCATGTACCCAGGTGTGGTCGGCGACGCGTCGGAGCGCGTGTGGCCAGGCTGGCAATGGCGCGAGGCCACGTCCCAATGGGGTACCTTTCTCAGGCTGGCCGTACCAGGGATGCTCAGCGTGTCGACGGATTGGGCATTCGAGGTGTGCGCCTTGGTCACGGGCGTTTTGGGCGAAATCTCGCTCGCAGCACAATCCATTGTGCTCACCGTGAACACATTTCTGCTCATGATCCCATTGTAAGACAAAAAAAAAAAAAAAAAAGGGGGGGTTTCAAGGCAAATGGGAAGAGGGGAGGATCTGGATCAGGCCATCTTTTTTTTTTTTTTTTAATTTTCTGGCCCCTGATGCTGATCATCTCCCGGATTTTCATATTGATAGCGCGCTGGCGACGGCGCTGGCAGTGCGGCTAGGGCACCACTTGGGCGC
Organism: Gongronella sp. w5; assembly: GCA_001650995.1. NCBI lineage: Eukaryota > Fungi > Mucoromycota > Mucoromycetes > Mucorales > Cunninghamellaceae > Gongronella > Gongronella sp. w5. The sequence continues at coordinate 628,939 of KV441884.1, forward strand.
CAATGAGCCTGGCAAAGCTAAACAATGCGTTATGATTGCCGTGTTTTTTGGATTTTGCTTCACATCGCTCAACGCGATGATTTTGTTTGGCTATCGGTACCCGATCGCGATTCATTTCACGACAAATGAAATGGTGGTGGATGCCGTGGCTGAATTGCTACACGTCGTCAGTCCGTGTCACTTTTTGGTGGTAAAAAAAAAAAAAAGAAGAAAAGAAAATTAAACACAAGGCTGGTGCAACCATGAAAAAAAAAGGCAAAGCTCACCCAGCTATTTTTTTTTTTTCATCTTTGTATTGCCTTTTATAGGGCAATGGTGTGATGCTTTCGGCGGTGCTGAATGCCTTTGGGAAACAATACGTTGTGGCCAGTGTGAACCTTGGATCGTACTACTTGATTGGTTTGCCCTTTGGCATCTGGTTGACATTTTGGCACAGTTATGGCCTGGCGGGCGTCTGGTATGGCGTCATGTTGGCGGCCGCCATCAAAATCGTGTGTGAGGTGTATATTTTGGTGTTTAGGACCGATTGGCAAAATGAATGCCTGGTTGCCATGAAGCGCGTCAGGCAACAAGAGACACTGCCACTTTGAAATTATAAAAATGAACCTCTTTTTTGATTTGAGGGCGCGTGGCGCCTAACCAAAGCAGGCAGGGGTACCGACCTGTTGTTGGGTTCACTGAGTCGCCGAATTGGGAAGCCTTGTGCAACGAGGATTGATTTCCGTATCACCAGCCAGCTTTTTTGTGTCACGTTTTTTGAGTTTTTGCCCTTGGAAGCGCAGATTCTGGCCTTCTTTTCTTTTTCTTCTCTCTTTTCTCTATTGTCAATCCTTTTTCCACACCCTCGTCCACCCAAGTCGTTCCTTCCTCCCCCTCTTCTTCCCTTTGCTCTCGCTTTCCCCAATACTTCCACTCTCTAAACACACTAGTGTTGCTTGACAGCCCGTCTTTTCTCCCCCCTTTCACCCCTTTTTTTCGCCGCTAACCCGCTTTTAACCCCTTGATTTTTGTGTTTCCCCTTGCCCGACCTTATATGAAGTCTACATGAGTAAACTGAACCTCTGCCTGCTCGGATGCTATTGCTTAGTTGCTCTTCTTTGCGCTTTGCGCCCCGTCGTTGCCTTGGAGCAGGTAAAATACCTTGTTTTTCTTGCCAAATGTGTTAAAATGGCTTGCTCACGCCCCCTTTTTTTTTTGCCCCAGGAATTCGATGATCTGCAGGGACTGGCTCGACGTGCAGCTGCGACAGAGACGCCATGCGACAATCTGCTGGGCATTGGCTGTCCCACGACGACGGTGCCAAAGCACCATTCCACGCATCACGCGTCAACGACGACGACAAAGTCAAAAAAGAAGCATACAACCACAAAATCACAACATCACACCACGACCCAAAAGGCGAAAAAGACAACATCCCACTGCGACAATCTCTTGGGCATCGGCTGCGACGAGGTGCCCACTGCTACAACGACACACCACCATACTTTGTCGACGCATCACGCCGAGACAAAGCCGACCACGAAAACGCACGATGCTGAGACCCAATCGACGACGAAGTGCACGAATCTGCTAGGCATCGGATGCAATGACAAGCCCACGGCGACAACGACGTCGAAAAAGGCAGAACACACGTCTTTGTCGACAACCACGACGACGACCAAGTCAAAGTGCACGAACCTCCTTGGCATTGGATGTGATGAGCCCACCCCCACATCCACGACTCATCATTCGTCGTCCACACATGATGCCGCGACAAAATCCACGTCCAAATGTGACAATTTGCTGGGTATTGGGTGCGATAATGAACCCACGGCCACGACGACGTCGAAAAAAGCCAAGCAAACGTCCACGACGACCACGACGTCTACGACGACGACCAAGTCAAAGTGCACGAATTTCCTTGGCATTGGATGCGATGAGCCCACGACGACCACAAGCAGCAAGCCAACAGAGACGAAAACCAGCGATAGCAGCAAGACCAAGAGCTCCGATGCCAGCTCCACCAGCAGCAGCAGCTCCACCACGTCTAAATGTGACAACCTGCTTGGCATTGGGTGCGCCAAACCCACGTCCACGAAGTCAAGCACGACAACGCCCACGAGCACGCCAACCGACACGAAAAGTGAAAACACAAAGACCACCTCCAGCTCCACCACGTCCAAATGCGACAATCTTCTTGGCATTGGCTGCGACAAGCCCACGTCTTCGTCGACCACCACTTCTCAAAAGTCCACGGCCGCCTTTAGCAACCATCGCGGATCAACGTCGTCCACAGCGACGACAACAACCACTTGTCATAATCTGCTAGGCATTGGCTGCTCCGACAGCTCCTCCACCACAAAGACCTCCTCGTCCACAGATTCCAGTACCACAAGCACCACCACGGCCACTGGAAACACGTCGAGTTCGTCCAATGCCGGCCATTCGTCTGCGACGTCCACGGATACACCCACAACCACACCCACGCCCACAACCACCACCACCACCACCACCACTACAACGACAACGACAACGACAACGTCGCCTGCCGACCATGGCTCCAGCACGACCACCACCACGACGCCGTACAAGTACACATCGTATACGTGGTTGACAACCACCTTTAGCGTGCCCACCGTCCTGCCCTCCTCCAGCTCCAATGCCTCGCCAACGCCGAGCGCTTCCAATTTGCCCGCCGCCATCATCCCCAATGACAATGTCAGCGTGCCAGGTAAAGAAATCAAAAAAAAAAAAAACGAATTGACGTGAAAAGGGGTCCTAACCAAACTCATGCAATTCCCCCCTCAGATGAATACTCGACCGTGACCATCAAATTCAATTACATCTCGTTCCCCGAGATGGTGTCCAATTCGATTTTGACCGCGAAATTCGTGCAATCGGTGCCGACGCTGTTTAGCAATGCGCTGGCGTGCTCAGTGGACGATATCATTGTCCTTTCCATCATCCCCTTCAAGGGCAGCACGCTCAGCAAGCGCGATGGTGACGCGTCCATCCCGGGTGTCGTGCTCAACATGGCCTTGCCAGACAATCAGACGGCTTCTCTGCAAAATATCATCACCAACACGACAAGTTCCTTGTACGCATCGTCCAATGGCCAGCTGCCCACCCTCATCGACAGCTCGTACCCACTCAATGCCCATGGTAAGCAGAGACAAGCCTCGTTTTCTTTTTTTTTTTTTTTTTTGGTGGGGGCCAAAGGTTCAATTTTTTTTTTTTTTTTTTTTTTTTTTTTTACGAGCTCGTCTGGTTCGCTGCAAGATCCTAATAGCAGCAGCGGCGGCGCAAGCGACTCGTCGTCGGGTGGCAGCGGCGGCTTGTCGCGTGGCGGCATCATTGGCATCTGTGTCGCGTCAGCAGCCATTGTTTACGCGGCGGCGACCGTGGTGGCCGTCAAGGTGTACCGCAAGCGCAAGGCGCGCCAGGAGGAAGAAGCCATGACCACGCACCAGGTGTTCACCCAGAGCATCTCAGCGCCCATCATGCAAGACAACTCGGTTGGCTTCATGTACCCGTCCGATGGCCAGCATCATGAACAATCGTCCTCATACGAGCAATCGCACTATCGCCACGACTTGCCGCCACCACTGCAGCTGCTCCCACGCCAACACTCCCCACAGAGCCCCAACTATCAATGGTAGGGATTTTATCAGATCCTTTTTTTTTCTTTTTTCTTTTTTTACACATCTCCCCCTTTGTTTCACTTTCCCCTTCCCCCGCACCTTCCTTTTTCCCCTCCTGTACTATTTGTATTCTAGTTTTTTTTTAATACAACATTCGTTCTTTTTTCGATACACTATAATTCAATGGTTTTTCCTTTTGTCCATTGTCTTGGGCGACGTGGTTCTAGACCTTGCGTGCCAATGTTGCACAATTTCACTTGCACACGGGATGACTAGCCATTTTCAGCAAGGTTCCAATGTACGTGTGCGCGTGCAACATACAACATTGCCGCTGATCTGCTTGGATCGCTGAGGCTGGGCCGGTTTTTTTTTCTTTTTTTTTCTCGATCACGCGCTTGAACGGGTCCCTGACCATTGGCCCGTTCCCCTTGTCTTCGCCATCCCGATTTGGCGCCCCTTAATTTAAACTTGCGTCTGGCGCCAATTCTAGACGGCACGCTTCTTTTTTACTTTTTTTCGCTTTGATCATCATTCTCGGTGCTTTTTTTTAAAAATTAAAAGGACGCGATTCAACTCAGATTTTTTTTTTTTTTTGGGTGCATGCATGTCTTGTTTTCGACTGTCCTTTATTTTTGGTTTTACCCGCTGCTCTCAGTGACAGTGACGCAAAGTTCCACCTTTTCTAGGATTTTTTTGCTTGTGTGTCCATGTGGCGCGCGCGACACATGATGACCTGGTGGGCTGCCACCACGCTTCACAAAAGCACTCATTGCATATTGGCCATGTCTCATTGTCACTTGGCTTTGCCCCCCTTTTTTCATCTCCAATGTTTTGATTCGCGTCCTTTCATTGCAATTTGCCCTGCGTCCCCCCTTTGTTCAATTGGCGCCACGCGTTTTGTGAGGACTTCCATCATGCATTACGAATTGGCCATGTCTCATTGCCGCTTGACCTCCCTTTTTTTATTCTCTAATGATTTTATTTTGCGTTATTTCGTCAAAAATGAGACGAATCCCGTCGTAGACGGATCAATTCACCTTACATTGAACGTGTTCCGCTGCCAACCGGCTCAATTCGTCGCACGCGCTCCAACTTGCACGAACGCGGGCTACAAGTTGCTCTAAAAGTTATGCTTTTTTTGAGTGTCGCGTGATTCCAGTGCTTGCTTTTTTTAGGACCCCATCTCACATGTCACTGGGCGACGCTAGCCTATCCTGTCAGATTTCACAACCTGTCGGTGACGGATGGCCGCATTGGCCATGTATAATATTGTTTTTAGCTCTGTTTTTTTCTACTTTCCATGTAGGATTGCATCATTGCGATCAGGCACGGCAGCTGCGCCATGGTTCCCTTCCTGGCAAACAAAGCGTGAGCGTGCAAATGAATGATAAAAATAGCCATAGGCTAGCGATTGATTTATTTCTACGGCATCCAAGCCTAAAAGCCTAAAAAAAAAAAGGCGAAATCACGCGTTTTTGCGTATTTTTTTTCCCTGTTTGCATTCATGTGCATTTCATGCACGACGATAATGACCAAAGACCAGGTCGTAACCATCGAATTCGTGCAGAATCTTGTTTTTGCGGCGGTAGCCGGCAAAAGAGCCCAAGGTGCTATGGACCATCATGGCGTGGTCGCTGTCGTCGCGATCCTTTGACGCGAAATACGTGACTGTAAAGTCGGTGGGCTGGAAGATGGCAATGACATTGGCGACGAGAGCAGAGATGGCGTCATTGTCGCGGTTGCCTGCGGCTGTTGGCGGGATGGTCGACTCAAACGACGCGTACGAGCATTGCGGCTCTGGCGTCACATGAATGGTGTAATATCCGTCGCCTTGCAGACCGTTGGCTGAGTACCCACAGGGCTCAAAAAGGTACGAATTCACGTCCGCCGCGGGATGCAATTTATCGAGACCCGTATCGCGGTCGACACGATGTCCACCGGCCGTACCGCCCGGCTCGTCGCCCTGCTGGTAAAAAGGCTCCATGGCACGCGCGTCCAAGCCCGTCATGAGGATCTCCAGCGTCTCGTCGCGCTCACGGTACGCGTACGACGCCAAAGAACGCGGCGAATGTGCAAAATAGTCGTTTTCCGCGGCATTGCCTGGTGCGACGACCGCCTCGCACGTGGGGTCTTCCGCTGCGGGGTGCCCAGCGGACTCATGCACTGGCCAATCAAACGCGCCACCGTCCACAAGCTTGTTCATGCCCAAACTAACATGGTGCACGCGTCGACGCCCAGGAAACGGCGGCGTCAGGTACAAATGCCATTCCTCCGCATTGGTATCACCAATAATATAAGAGGCACCCTGGTCTGGAAAAGGGAAAAAAAAAGTCAACCAAAAAAAAAAAAACGCGAAAAAAGGCTCAAAGGCGCGGATGCATGCCTTTTCCCGGGCCCAACCTTAAAAAAAAATCAAGGCCTTTGGCTCTTTTTTTTTTCGTACCAAAGAATGTATCGAGGTAGGCAACTTCATCGTGCCAGCTCTTGTGGAGTGCCGGCTGCTTGTCGGGGAACATGAACGCTTTGCGCGAGTAAAAGACGCGATACACCGTGTCCAGGTGGCAAATCTTGCTTGCAATGTCCATCATGGCAGGCAGGGCTTGCAGCAGCGTCGTTGTGCCGCAGGTCTTGAGGATGATCTTGTGTGGATAGACAAACATGGAGGATTCACTATAATTAGATTCACAAGTGAGCCAAAAGCGGGACCAATTGGGCCCGACCTGTGCCATTTTTTTTTTCTTTTACCTCAGCAGATAGGCATCGACGTGATCATTGCGAATGACATCAACGACGGTACACTTGACCTGTGCAAGCATCTCATCCCACACGGCTTTGGGCACGGCGCGCAGATTTTGCTCGAAATAGAGCGTCGGGGTGGGAGGCGCCGAGTCGTCGGACAAGTCGGACGACGACGACACGCCGTGGTGTTGCAGAGGATGCGGATGATGCATGACAGGCGCGCGAGCAAACCAAACTTCAAGAAGTTTCTCAGGACCTTCAAAGCAGCCGTGCTCGGCGCTGTAATTGTCGCCCGAGCAAGGCGGAGGAGCAGAGGGATGGATCATGGGCGTGGAAATCAAGGTGTCGGAGATGACAAACAAAAAAAAAATTCAAGAGGTCGTGTTTGGAGCAAAAAAAGAGAGGTGGGGAAGGGAAAAACAAGCAAAGAAATCAAACAAGGGAAACAGGGAGCAATTCAATGGTGCGTGGATGTGTCTTTTTTGTGTGTTGTATGTCTGGGGTGTAGGGGCTGTCAGGACCAAAAGTTGGAAAAATGCAGTCGAAAGGGCAAACTAATCAAATATCGAACCAAATTGTTTCTGAAAGTATCAAAGCGCATATGGCGAGGAGTGAGAAAGAGACGGAGTGACGCGGTGCAAAAGAATATCAAAACAAAAAGTGTTGAACCATTCGAAAGGACGGGCCAACAAATAAAAAGGGAAAAAGGAAAATAGAAAAAAAAAAAAAAA
>KV441884.1:639633-684953 GCA_001650995.1 Gongronella sp. w5
GGGGGGTGGCAAAGGGGGGGGGGGAAAATTGAGAGAAAACGAGGGCGTGGAGCGAAATTTAGAGATTCTCGTCCTCATCCATGGTGGCTGGAAGATCAGCTGGCTTGACCATGCCAGGAATGCTCAGGGCCTTGGCACGCTCGGCTTTTCGTTTGGCCTCCATTTCGGCTTCCTTTTCCTCCAGGTACAACTCGGCATTCTCGCCGGCGAATTCCTTCAATTGGATGAGGAAATCACGCACCTCAAGCTTAAACTTGGCAGGCACGTTGTTGTACTCGAACATGGCCATCACAAACACCTTAATTTGGCCGCTAAAAAAATAAAGAATAAAAAAATGACGTCAGATCGCATTTCAAGGGGGTGGGGCTAAAAAAAAAAAAAAAGGGGCGACGAAACGCGTCCGCCCGTCCCCCTTGCCCCGTGTCCTCTCCCTTTGTTTTTTTTTTTCTCAGCCATTAGCGTACCTTTGCAAATGGGGGAACGCATTCTGTAGCAAGAGCGTCACATAGCCTTCCAAGAATTGTTGGTTAGGCACGTTGCCTTGTGACTGGTCCAATGGCACTTGGATGCGATTGGTGGTGACCAGGTTGAAGAGAAGAGCAAGCAGCTCGGTTTGACCCTTGAAACCGCTCTTGTGGTCGCGATCCGTGAGAACAAAGAACGTGTCTTGCAGAATGGCCAGGAAATACGACTGGTAAAACCCGCCAGCAATGGAGGGGTCCGTCTGGCTGATATTCTGCACCAATTCAAAGCAAATCTGCAGGCCCACATCAGCAATGTCGCGCATCGTGTGCTTGAAGCCCCAAACGATGCTGTCAATCACCAATTTGAATTGAGCAGGCTCCAATTCCAACAAGGCTAAATGAAAAAAAAATGTGGAAAGAGCATGAGTGTGCTGCATGATCAAGGAAAAAAATAAAAAATGACGCTTGCATGATGCAAGAATTGCGCGATAAAAGGGTAAAAAGAGAAGAAAAAAACAGAAAAAATGCCTACCAGGGAAGCAGTGCTGATTGATGGCGCGGATCATGTTGTAAAACCCGGTGCGGTGCTCAGGGAATTCGGTGAAATCCTTGGTGATCATGCTCAACGTCGACTCAAACGTGGCTTGCAAGATCAGGGGGACGCGTGGGGTCATCAAATTCTGCGCGCAAAAAAATAAAGTCAGCTTGGCGGCCCCCTTCCCCACTCTTTTTTTTTTTTTTTTTTTTTTTTTTTTGTCATTTTTTGTCAACTTACGCCAAGCTTGTCGACCATCGTGGCCAGCACACTGAGAACCTCGGGGTTCTTGGCAAGATCGGCATTCTTTTGATAGTCAACAAGGACAACCTCAAAGAAGGGGCCCACCATGCTGTCATTGACCATGGTTAGGTCCTTAGCAGCAGAGACATAGGTATCAATGAGCCGAAGCACCTCCTTTTTGATGGCTTGGAGACCGCGGATCTTGGGCGTCTTGGTCGCGATGAGGCCTAAAACGCGGAAAAAAAAAGAAAAACGAAACAGACGCGTCAATTGCCCGTTTCTTGGCTTGTTCTTTGTTCTTTTTTTTTTTTTTTTACCATCTCGAACCACGATCTGGTTCACGAGCTCGCCGGTGAGCTGGTACAGCGAGAGCATGTCGCTGTAAATTTTGGACACCTGCAGAACAAAGGGTGCGCCAACGGACGCGCAGCACGACACGTTGGTTTTGAGCACATTGACGAGGATCTTGACTTGGTTAGCATCGTTCAGCAGATCGAAATTGTGCTTGAGCTGCGACACAATGCCATTCCACTGTCAATACAAAAAAAAAACGCGTCAGCGCGTCATTCGCATCATCAATTTGAGCTTTTTGGACTTACAGCCATGTTGGGAATCTCCATCAGACGCGTGATCAGGCGGTCCTGGGCGGGTTTCTTTGTCTGCGACGCGATCATGTAGCCCACGGCTTGGTAAAAGGTATGGATCTAAGCGGAAAAAAAAGAGTGAGCGTCGTTTTTTTTTTTTTTTTTTTTTTTTTTTTTTTTTTTTTTTTTTTTTTTTTTTTTTTTTTTTTTTGCTTGCCAATGGCATTTTTACCTGCTGAGGGACCACAAGGTCGGATGTCTCACGCTCGATCTTGTCGAGAATTTCGTCAATGAACGGCTGGCGCTCGTTGGCCTGCAATTCGACAAAGTAGCGGGCACACTTTTGAGAGATCTTGATAAACGTGTCGCACGCCATGTCCTGGACACCCTCGTGGGATTCGTGCATGAACTCAAAGAGCTTGGTGACAACCGTCTTTAGGAATTTCCAGTGCGCCTTGAGGAAACGGGGATATTGGCCGACCGTGTACATGATGTTGGACGCGACAACCGCCTTGTTGTCCTTGCCGCGCTTCATCTCACACAGCTGGAGCAGGTCCTTGATCACGCGCACCAAAAAGTGCTTCTCGGGCTCTTCGTTCATCGCGCCGGAAATCGAACCAATGGCCCAGCACAGCTTGTTGAGATTTTGCCACGACCATTCCGTGCCATCCATCTATCAAATTCAAGAATTCACGCGTCAGCAGCCACTTTTTAGACGCATATTACCACGACTTACCTGGCGCGCAAGCTTGTTGCCCATGATTTCCTCCGTGTCGGCGGCGTCCAAGTGGGTCAAGTACACCAAAACCTCGCGCATGCTCTTGTACAGCACAATGGTGTCGCTTTCCTTGAGCGACTCGCGCACAATTTCACCTTCGTCGTTCTCAACCACAAGAACCTAAATCAAAAATAGTAATTACCATCATTGGAACGCGCTATTTTCTTATTTTTTCTTTTTTTTCTTTTTTTTTGCATTTCTTACCTCTTCGGGCTTGACCATGCGCTCAATCATGACGACACGCAAATTGGTAAGGATCTCGGCGTACAGCTGCTTGCGAGGGGGATAGCCTTGACCGCCGGCGACGGACAAATCAAGCAAAGGGACATCCATGTGCGACGGTTGGCGCATTTCCTCAAAGAGCTCTTGCACCTAGAGGGAGGCAATTGCAGGGAAAGGTGAGTGGGAAATTCGACCAAAAAGGACGCGCGCGACACGCGGCGCGTCAGGGGAAAAACAAGAGAAAAAAAAAGAAATTTACCAAAATGCCCCAGTATTCCAAGCAAATCTTGAACACTTCTCGGTCGTCGACGCGCGAGATCTTGATGAGGTAGTAGTGCGCATTGATGAGCATGTCCTGAGTGGCCGGCGACCGCTCAATGATGCGCAGGTGCGACGAAAGGAAACTCGTCAAGAAAAGAGCCAAATTTTGCACGAATTCCTGGTCGTCGTCGCTGCTGTTCTCGTACACCATGGCGATGTCTATTCATGGGATAAAAAAAAGTGAGTGTCTTGTTGCTCAAATTGACCTCTTTTGGCTTGTTTTTTTACCCGTGCTGGGAGGCACCATGTTATTGACGGCCATGAGGACGCCCGTGAACAGCTGGACGAGCTTGTCGGTGTAATTGTTCTCCACTTTGAGACCACCAATCTCGGTCAAACACTTGAGTGTCACGTTGCGGAACTGCGGCACCTCAAAGAACTGGTAAAAAAAAAAAAAAGTGAGATACAGGCCTTTTTTCTTTTTCTTTTTTTTTTTTTCTTACGCGATTGCGCAGCGTGTCGATGAGATCCATTTCAAAAATATAGCCGAGAGGGATCCAGTTCAGGAAGCGTAATAGGGTCTCGAGGGTGACTTTGATGAGACTCGGCTTGGTGGCACGGTCAAGAACCTCCTTGCAGAGCGTATAAATCTCGGAGAACTCGCCGCACATTTGGTTGCGCAGGTTGGACGTCTTGAGCTGGGTCATCTGCTCGGCGGAATAATCAAAGATTTCCTCGCTAGCAAAGGAGGTGGCAAAAAAAAAAAAAAAACGCGTCAATTCCTGTTCCAATTGCATAAAAGACGATTTTACCTGAGCAATTTGAGAATGGCCATGTTGTTCTCGCAAATGGTCAAGCTGGCCTTGCTGGAAGCGACGATTTCAGGGATGAATGAGGGCCAATTGCGCGGCCATTCCTGCTTGAGAATCTAAAACAAGACAAGAAAAAAAAAAGAGAGAGAGAAAGTGAGCTGCGGTCGCAAACGATGGCGTCATGGTTTTGTTGTACCTGGACAAGGACCATGTTGAGCTTGCTGATGTAGGCCTTTTCCTTGGCCATAGTGGCTTCGTCGGACGACACCTTGATGATCACGTTGACAATAAAGTTGCGGATCGCTGAGAAAGAATAAAAAAAGAAGAAAGAAATTAAGCATGTTGGCGCCCTGGAAAGACGCGGAATTGGCGCTTACCGTTGCGACTGTCCGCGACGAGGGTGTTCCAACGCGTCTGGATGAACTTTTCAAGAATTTGAAGCGCGATGAACTAATCAAATAAAGCAAGATAGCGCGTAAGCATGCAAAATGGATGAATGGTACACACGCTGGACCCATTGTCCAGGCCATTCATGGTGTACGTCACGCCTCAAGCAATTCTTTTGCGTTTTGGCGCTGTTTGTCACCGTTTTACCTTGGTCTGGGGCAGCTTCGAGTGCTCCAAAATGCCGTCGACCTTTGTCCAGGCCTCTTCGTTCTCCTGGAACTGCGTCAGCACTCGCTGGGCAACTTGTTGCTATTGGCAAAAAGGAAATGAGGGGTCAGTGGGTTGTTTTGATTGATAGTAACGACAAACGTCGTCTTTTTTTATCATTCGTTTTTCTCTTACATCGCTGCCGGAGCCGGAATAAAGCGTATTGACCACTTGATCGAGCGCGGAAACATCCAGCTCTTTGCTAAAGTCTAGAATGCTTTCAGACATGATAAACAAAAGTGAAGAAGCGAGGGGAAAAAAAGCGCGTTGGCAAGCTGAGGAGGAAAAATTCTCACTGCTTAAACTTGCGCCAACCAGAAAGAAAAAGCCAGTCGCCTTTGATTGGTTCTCCGCCTGACCGCCCTGTTTCATCGTCTGACAAATCCAGCCTGCCTCGGTCCCTGAGCGTCTCTCATCAAAATGCTGCAGGAAATTCATGCGACCATTGCCACAATTGACCAACTCTCGTCTGCGTACACTTGCGCAAAAGAAAATTGGCACCGTAAATAGGCATTGGAAGCTTCAATACACACAAAAAAATAAAAAAAAAAAAACATAAAAAAAATAAAAATATATGAGAATTGAGCCATTGAGCGCCAAAATGGCCACAGACAACGCGTCAGGGGGAGCAATGAACTGGTTGCCAGGCAACAAAAGTGGCGTTTCCACAGGATGGGCAACAGGGAAAGCATGGTCCAGCAACGTGATGGGCGGGCCGTGGACGGCCCGCGAGGAACACAAGGCGCAATTGAGCGCAAACGCCGAGGCTTGCGCACAAAATTTGCATAAACGGGCCATTTAGAGTTTGCATCTTGGAGGATTCATGTGCATCCCCAGAAATGATTGGGGTAGCATGGGCAAGCTGCCAGATTCTAGCGATGCCTAAATCGGGCGATCCGACAATGACAAATTGCCTGCTTGCCTCGCGCATATAAAAAGGGGCGGCCCATCGTTTTATTCGCCTCCCAATTTTTCATTGTTCATTGTTCTTTTGGTTAATCTCTCGCTATTCCCCGCCACTTTCTTTACTCCTTCCCTTCCCCTCTCTCGCCTTGTATATAAAACTCGCTTTATTTTATTATTTTGTAATTCACTCTTTTTGCTCCTCTCTTTCGTTCTTTTTTTTTTTTTTTGATCATGTATTCCTCCAGCAGCGGCAAGCTTCTCAGCCAGCTCCCCGACTTGGACACCCAGCACTCGGCGCTGCGCGAGCCATTGAAGCGCAAGAATGAGCGACAGCGCGACCGCTCCGCCACGCCATACGACGCGTCGCTGTCCAATGACAAAGGCTCGCCCACTGGTGCAGGTACCAAGGCACGCGCCGGCGGACGCGGCAAGAAACCGCCGCATGAGCTGCTCACCGAAGAGCAAAAAAAAGCAAACCACATCGCATCCGAGCAAAAAAGACGTGCCAACATCCGCATCGGATTCGATCAGCTTGTTGATATCGTGCCAACACTTAGCCATTGCCATCGAAGCGAGTCGCTAATACTCCAAAAATGTAAAGTGAAGAAAAATGAAGAAAAACGCGTCCGTGAAACACCATGCGTGATCCTCACTCCCCCTCTACTTTTTTTCACCGTCATCTGTCTTTAAAACCCAGCTTACGACTACATCCATCAGCTCATAGACACCAAGTCGCAATTGAAAGACCGAGTGCGCGAGTTGCAGGTGTTGCTGGGCGACTTGTAAGCAATTGGCATGATCAGGTCAAGGCGCATCCGATCTCACCATTTCTTTTTCTCGTTTTTTATTCTGTTCTTGTCATCCACAAAGGCCTGACAATGATGTAAGAACGGAAAAAGAGTAAACTTTTACAAAATCTTCTTTTTAACACGCACTCACTCGTTTTTTCTTCTTTTTTTACGCGCCCAACAACAGAGCTCGGAAGACGACGAGATATACAAAGCTGGCTAAAGCTTTGAGGAGGCGGATGCAGCATCCTAATTATAATGTGCAACGAAAGCTGGTTCTTGTTCGCCATTTCCCTTCTCTTTTTCTAATTACAACTGTACAAAATACAAATAAACTACCTTACTAAATTTATATCACCTACCGCCGGTAGCTCCAATTGGGTTCATGGGGATCCTTTTATCGGGGAAAACGTATGACGAGGCGAGTAAAGGACTGCATTTTGTATGAATCAGGGCCAAATCGACCCCGTGAAGAAGGCTAACTCGCCGAGATCTTGACGCGATTTCCCAAACCACAAGCGCTTTTACCGCGTTTGCCCGCTGGTTCATTTGAGGTGAGTCTCGCTCATGTGTCGGGCAAAATACAGTAGAATTTACCATACAGTATGTCTTGAGCTGATGACTTTGCCATTTTTTTTACGATTTTTGGCCCAATTTTCGACCTACTCGAGACCCAGGCAAAAAAAATGGCTGTCAGCTCAAGACATACGGTGTAAATTCTATTTCAGAATTTCACCCATGTCTGATAAAAGCCACAAACCAGCCATGAATTTATCGCGTCTCCAAACTTACGCATTACTGTATGTTTACAGTATAAAGTATTTTCAGGCGCCCATTTCATACTGTACAAACTCTTAAAAATCAGAGGTCGGCTTGGTCTTCGTGCAGACGAATTCGAAATGCCGGTATTTTCACAAATTTAGCACAAGGTCTCGAAATATTTTGTGGATTTCAGTGAAAATGTCACCGCTTGAAAGAGACGCACTCGGAAGTCATTTTTTGATTGTTTGCTCGCCCGATGGATGATCTTTCTACTGTAGTTTACGCCACGATGCAAGATTCATTGGCGGGCAAGCAAGTAGGCTGTAAAAAAAAATCTGGAGGCACAACAGGCCGGCAAAGTCTGAAAACACGCATTTTTACATTTTCGTGTCCAAAACAAATCGGCAGGTCTGTATTGAGCAGATGAGCACTGAGCTATAGTTTATCATACGTACGCCGTGAGGCAAGTTTCATTGGCGGGCAATTACAGTAGGCTGTAAAAAAAATTCTGGAGGCACAACAGGCCGTTTTGTACTGAATTCGATGCGGCTATCATATTTTTGAGCGGGATCGACCACGCAGATGATCACCAGATGAATGCAAAATAGTACAAACATGAGGTTTTGTACCTGTAATGTATTTATTTCGTAGTGTAGAGCTGTAGACGACTAGAATTCCCACCATTTTTTCTGTGTCTGTTTGTCATTGAGCTCACGCACTGCCTTGAGGAAAGCACCGGACGCGTCGCTCATGTCTGAGAACTTTTGGCCGAGATCATCCAGCTTTTGCCCGCGCTCATTCATGCGGTCGCTCAATTCCTTGAACACACCCGTCTGGCCAGCGGATGGCTGGTCTTGCTGCTTGGATGTGCCTGCTGCGCCCTGCTGTGCATGTTTATGTGTCATTGAATGGCGTCCCACTGAGTAAAAGCAAACGAGTGAGTTTACGGTCAGTGTCTCGACATCCCATTGAGTACTTACTGATGAGATCCAATTCCTCTAAGCGCAAGGGCTCCTTTTTGAACACGCCGGCGACGGCACCAAACCATGTTTTTTTGTTTGTCTGCTGTGTAGGCTGGGTCTGCGACGGATGCGGGGGCAGACGGCGCTCAATATCAAACAGTTGGACATCATGGCCATACGGTCTATGAAAGAAAATGAGTTGGTCAGAGCCCATTGCCTTTTTAAAGGCCCACTTTTGCGTTTTTTTTTTCTTTTACATTGTCGATGTCGAGTGGATGTAAATCCATTCCTTCATCTCGTATGCGCCATGCCAGGACAGGATGCGGCCATCCGTGGTCAAAGTAGCCTCTTTCAGCTTGCGTGAGTTGGTGGCCAAGGGAATGCGTGCCACCGGGGTCAGATGAGGCAGCGACAGGAGCAAAAGATTGCCCGAGGACATGAGCACCGACAAACAAGCGATATCTACAAAGAAAAAAAAAAGGAAAAGGAGCGTAAGCGTGTCTGTTTCATGGCATTAGTCATGTCGCTTTACCATCCAATTGCACGGGTGTGATGCGTGTTAGTGTACCGTCCTGCTCAGGCAAGTCAATGTCGTAGAGCTTGACGCTGTAGCCGGCGAGAAGGCACGCGATGGACGTGGGCGACGCGACCAAGACAAAGTGCGGTCGTTCTTGCGGCTGGTACTCGTGCTTGGCTTTCCTTTCAATGGAAGCATTGCTGCCGGCGCTTGATGTGGTGGTCACGGTGGACGAGCGCGTCAAGGCATCCCATTGATCGTCGGCCGCCACATCGCCTTGGTGGTCATCCTTTTTCTTCTTTGTCGGTTTGCGACGGAGGAATGATTTGCTGCGTTCGGCGCGTGTCGGAGCAGGCGCAGTTGCAGGTGCATGCACGGTCTCAGCGGCTGGCACGGGCTCAACGGGTGGCGCGGGTGGCCCAGCACGCTTTGGTTCGCTGCCGTGGGCAACATGATGCTGCAGTGCCTTTTGCGGCACGCCACGCTGGTCAATGCAATGCACATCCACGACGCTGCCATTGAACGCATGGACAAGATGCAGCTGCAACGAAGCAATATCAATTTCAAACAGCTGGCCATTCTCTAAACCAATAAATAGCACGGTGCTTTCGTGGGTATCTAAAACAAGACGATCAGCAAAATGCCCCCTTTTTTTTGCCTGGATGACTTACAAAATCCATGGGCATAGGTGTTGGAAAAGTAAATTGTTGTGATGCTAGGCATGGGCGATGCATTGGCGTTCTCGTGGTCTTGCGGCAAGACTTCCAAGCCAGGGAAATCTGGAAAATGGCGTAAATAATCGTTTGGCCGCTTTTCTTTTTTTTTTTTCTTACCTTGGATTCTAAAGCAAGCAATCACCTTTTGCAGTGTCGTGTGGATGACATAGATGCGGTGATGGCATGTGGCACAAGCAAGTCTAGAAGAAAAAAGGGAACATGGGCGTCAATTTCCCATTTTTTTTCTTTTTTTTTCCCCTAGCTTACAGGTCATCCCCGGCGCTAGCCATGAGGCTGACGGCACTGTCCAGTTGAATCTTCAGGTCTGGAACATAGCCAAATGGTTTTTCAGAGCGTTTTATGGCGCTAATGATGGCGCCATTGGTATTTTTGGCGGTGGAGGCATCATTGGCGGAGGTGCCTTGGACAGAGGATGAAATGGAGGGGCGCGCGGGCTCTTCAAAGGGATTGGTGGACTCTGAGGGGTTTGAGTCATCAGCAGAGGAAGGTCCAGGAGCGGCTGTGTGATTGGTATCGGCTGATTCAAACGGATTTGTCGACGCAGGGGCAGTGGTTGGGGCGATTTGAGCCTCTTTTGGTGGCGCTGTCTGCGGCATTTGATCGTCAGCGGATGCCTTGCCGTCGTTTTGGTCGTCGTGTGGTTCGTCGTCATCGATTGATGTCTTTTTCATGTCGTCCAAGATATCCTGCAGCTCATTGATGGTGTCGTCGCATTGTTCGATGAATTGAGCACCGACATTGAGTGGCATAGTGCTGCTGGTATCGTTGTCCTCCCGGTGATCAGGGGCAGCGGCAGGCGTCGGGTGTACAAACTCATAAAGCAAGACGGTGCCGTCATTGAAGCCAATGGCTGCTGCGCCATTGGAGGCATTGATGTCGATGGTGCATACAAAGACAGAGGATCCTTCAGGCATGATGTCGTGGCATTGGATGGTGAGCTGTGGCAGGGGACGAAGGGTTGTGTAGGACGCGTCCCAGAATTGAATGATCTCGCCGACGTGGAGGGTCATGAGGATATCATTGGAGGCAAGTTTGTAGATGTGGTGAGGGGACACGGAGCCACCCATGAGTGGCAGGTGTAAAAGTTGGCGGTCTTCTTCGGTGACGGTGGTAAGAGCGTGGTAGAGAGGTGGATGAACCATGGGTAAGAAGCACATGTTGGCGATCAATGGGTCCAGTAGCGACAGGGCCGGCGGCAGCGTGAACCGCGGAAATCCGGACGTGAGCTGATGCGACGAAATTGAGCCGTCTGCGGCAACAATCACGATCCCGATTGGTTGTGAGCGCGCATACGCGTCAGACCACAAAACCACAAAGTCGGCCACGTCCGCCGCGCATGGAAGCATCGACTGCTTGCGCGCGTCGTGCGGGCCGTCCAATTCGAGCAAATGTACGCCGTGCATATCCTGCAAACTCGTACCACCGGCCACAATCAGGCAACTTGTTGTATCGTCAGCCTGTGGTTGGTACCACGCAAGCTTGTAAACGGGCTCAATCGACGCGGCAGCATTGTCAATGGCAGGAAACACAGGTCGCGAGATCATTGGCTTATTGGGCGTGGAAACAGACCACACGTGGATCTGCCCATGGTCATCTCCCGTCACAAACGCGTCTCCGCGCGGATGCCACGTCAGACTGGTAATGTGTGCATTGGACGACGACGACCGATGATGATATTCGTCGTGAATCTGCTGCTCTTTGATGTCCCACAAGAACACGACGCGATCGTACGCAATTAAAAGCCAATTCACATTGGACGGGTGCGATTCGAGCCCCACCACCATGTGACGCGCCTTTGGCTGTGATTGCTCGGGCTGCTGTTGCCCTTGTTGCGGCTGCGCCTGCGACGGATCCGCCTGTAACAAATCGGGGATGCTGTACGACGCGAGTTTGCCGAGTCGCGTATCAAGCACGTCAATATACCCATCGGCCATCCCAAGAAACAGCCAATCGGTGCCCGTGCAATACGCGCAGCTCGTAATGATCCCTTGCGAACGGAGCACATGCTGCACTTTGCGCTGCCGCAGATCAATCAAATACACCACATTGCTCGTGTCAATTAGCACAAGGCAAGGCTGGCCCGTCTTGAATTGCAAATACTTGACCTGTTGGACGCCAGGCACACCCATGCTCGACATCACGCCCCTGCCAAAGAAATTGAGCACCAGATGCTCTTGATCCCGCGTCACTGAGCACGAAAAAAAAAAAAAAACGAAAAAAAAAAAAAACAGCCAAAATGGCCACCAAGGCGCGGCAAAAAAAAAAAACGAAAAAAAAAAAAATCAGCCAAAATGGCCACCAAGGCGCGGCATAAGCAAGAGAATCCTTTTTTTTTTTTCCTTTTACCAGTGACTAGCAGCCCAGCAACAGGGTCATAGGCCAGTGTGGCCACCTTGGAAGGCAAACCAAACGTGGTCACCTAAAATATAAGCCGCCGTGCGTTAGCGTCCCTTTTTTTTTACCGACCCCGTCTTCCGTTTTACCATGTCGAGCTGAGGCGTTTCAGGGACCCCTCCAAGCGCTGTGTCGAGCCGCTTGTCTTTGGCAAGGATAGCGCGCGCAAGAGCCGCTTCTTTGGTTTTTTGTGCAAAATTGGATATCTTGTTGAAAAAGGTCATAATGGCAAAGACCACGCTATGTCAAGGGGCAAGTCAACGTGGCCAAGTTGAAAAAAAAAAATTGAGGGAAGAGAAAGAAAAGTGATCTTGGTGTCACCCGCAGAAAATGATGAAAAATGCACGCTGCCACATTTTGGTCTTTTACCAAAAACAGCCAAGCGCACTTTTCCCAGTAGTTCATTGTTCACCAGGCAACCCACAAAAGTGGAATTGACTTGAACGCATATGGCGGTGCCAATGATCATAGAATAAAACGCGCTTTTGAAATAAAAGCGTCATTTTATTCGTTCAGGCGCAATCACCATTGAATTCCGTGCGCGCCAGGCTAATCAAGGTAGTGTCAAGCTTTCGTTTATACCCACAGAGGCCGGGGTCTGCGTCTTTGTGCTATGACAGCACGAAAACATCCAATTTTTAAAAAATACGACAGGAATAGTCGTGACGGACATTATCGGGTGACTCAAAATGATGATATCTCGCGCACCAAGACCGTGTTCATTCGAGGTTGCCGGTGATCGCATGTAAACGCGTATTGCGGCGTCATTGACGCGTCAATCTTCAAAAGTTTACATTGGCAATTGCTCGCGTTTCACTGATCTAAACTATGTCAAATTTGGCCTAGCTGTCCCCTCATGGACATAAAAAAAAAAAAATAGAAATGATTCAAGCTGTATTTTGGGCATGATTTGATCGAAAAGTCGACTTTCAAGATACAAGTCAGCTTTTTTCGTGAGCCATTCGCGTGATTAGAGATGCACAGAGGGATGATACGTTTAATCGGATGAGAGGGGAGAATGCAGGCTACAAGTCGTATTCGGTGCCAAAGTAGCGATCGCCAAAATTACCGATGCCAGGCTCGATCCAGAGCTTTTCCTTTGAAAGAACAGGATCGACCATGGACGTGACAATTTTGACCTTGGGGAACGCCTTTTTGATGACATTGAGACCGACAGGCGCAGCCAGGAAGGTCAAAAAGATGATGTTTTCCTAGCATTTATACAAGATGAGTCCCATTTTCTTAATTTTCTTTTTTTTTTTTTTTTTTTTTTTTTTTTTTTTTTTTTTTTTTTTTTTTTTTTTTTACCTCTGGCACGTCGTGATCGAGCAAGACACGGATGGCCATGAGGCCCGCGGCACCGGTGCCAATGGTGGCATCCATGAGCAGGACGTGGCAATCAGCAACATTGGCGGGCAGCTTGCAATAATGAAGCTGAGGCTCGCCAGTGGACGACGCTGTCTGGATGAGCAGCTTGCCGATGCTAATGTCCTGGCACACGCGGCGCAGACCTTCTTCCATGGTGCCGCCTGCGCGCAGGATCGACACACCGCACACATCCGACGTGAACGCCACACCATTGTAAATGGCGCCCGTCGGTGTCTCTACGTTGTTCTCCTTGCACGGCAATTGCCCAAGCGCACTTTTAAAAGTGAAGAAACCCGCGTGAACCCACTGCATCGCGCCATCTATTTTTATCTTACCATTCTACAATCAGCTTGGACAATCGCTCTGCATAAAACACAAACTCATCTCGTGGCGTATTCTTGTCACGCAGGATCGTGTGGATGCCCTGTAAATGGTGATAATGAGCACCATATTGCCTCGATGCTTGTCTCATAGTTCTTTTTTTACCCTGATCTGATTGGAGGCGGGCAGGACAACAACATCCGCAGGCGTGTCGTTGGATCCGCTCGATTTCACAAGATCCCATCGCAAGTTCAGCTCTTTTTCATTCAATTGGCGCTGCACATGCTTGGTAATCAGGTCAATGGCCACGGCATTCTCCAAGCCTCGAGGTATAATCTAAAAGGGGATATGAGCCAAGGGCTTGAACTTGATTTTTTTTTTAGAAAGCTTACAACGTCAGCGTGTTTCACGGTGGGTCGCACATGCTCATCATAGGCGGGCTTGACAAAGCGCGAGTATTGCTGCAAAAAAAAAAGGGGGGAAGGCGAAACAAAGTGAGCACCGAGCATATAATTGGGCCAAAATTCGTCTTTTTGTGCTTACATCCAAAATGCCAGGCACCTCGCGTCCGCGCTCGACAATGTCGCGTTGCACTAATCACAAACAAAGATCATGAGCCTCCCGAGATGCCTTTTTTTACGCGCAATGGGGCTTACAACGACGCGCCAACCGAATATCCGCGTCCGTGTCGACAAAAATCTATAAAAAATGCGGTCAGATCGCAAAACGCGCGATTTTGTCAAGCCATGCCTACCTTGAGATCCATGAGGTCACGGATCTTGTCGCTGTACAGGGCAAAAATGCCCTCAAAAATGATGACGTTGGCGCCATAGATGGTGGTGGTCTTTTCGTCGCGCGCGTGCTTGCTGAAATTATAATGGGGGATCTCCACCGACTTGCCGTTCTTAAGTTTACACAGGCACTCGTAAAGCAGGTTGTAATCATAAGCGGACGGGTGATCAAAATCAAAGTTGCTACGAGAAAAAATAGCAAAAAAGCATGAGTATCCATTGCATTGAACCAAAGACCACGCGGACTTACTTTTTGTGAGCCTGGACACTCTGCTCGGGCGTCAGCACATTGTAAAACGAGTCCATGGAAATGATCACGACCCAAGGCACGTTCAAATTCTTGCGAATGCGTCTAAAAGGGGGTAAAAAAACATGCGCGTCAATGGTTGCCCTTTTTTGGTATTGATCTTGTTACTTACTCGGACACACTGGTCTTGCCGCTGCCACTGCCGCCTGCCAAACGAAAAAAAAATCACGGCGTCAATGCTGCACTTTTCTCACAGATGGCTCACAAATCCTTACCAGCCACGCCAATGATGTACGTCTGCGTGGACGAGCCGTCCGGTCTATGCAAGATCAACGTCAGTCTATTCTTGGCTGCAATACAAATAGAAGCCGGTCGCGTCGAGTTTTTTTATTACCTAAACCAAGGGCTAAACATACGAATAAGGGCGGTGTCAATGGCTATTTTTCTATAGAACTCTCTTTTCTTACCTTCTTCCCGTGGAGCATATCTGAAAGACCTTGTTTTTGGCGGTGGGTGTGTGGGTTTCCATGAGAACGAGAGGAAAAAGGGAAGAAGAGCGCGGGAAAAATAGAAATGCGAATGCAAAGCCGCATTTTTGTGCTTTTGCAGCGGAAATGATCCTATTGGTCGGCGCGTGAATATTGCAAACCCCGCTCCAAATGCATCTTTTTCGGTGGCGACGAGCAATTGGGCTTTTCGAGGTACAATACACCTACTTTCTCCATTCCTTCATCTTGCTCATGGCCCGCCTGGTTCATTTTAGCCTTGTTGCCTTGCTGGTGTGGTTTTGTCGCGTGCAAGCGACTGTTCTTACCTACAATATCCTTGCGCACGACCGGCCTTGCTTTTTCACCTGGGTCGATACCCCAAACAAGAAGCTTGGCCTGTATTTTGCTGTAAGTTGGCCGTTTTTTTTTTTCTCTTTTTTTACCCTTGGCCTCGTCGCCATGTCGTCGCTTATGCCCGACCCTCTTTCTTTTTATGCTGATTTTTAGGTGCAATCGGGCGGCTCGTTTGACATTGACTTTGAAATGACGGATCCGCAAGGCAAAATCATTCTCAATGGGGAGCGTGAGCGCCAGGGCGACTATGTGCTGAACGCGCGCCACGTGGGCGAGTACGCCTTGTGTTTCACCAATGACATGTCGACATTTGCCGAGAAATTGATCGATTTTGAACTTTTGGTCGAAGATCACACACGCGATCCGGAAAAGGAGGCGACTTCCGGCAATGCCGCGGCCAATGCCAACAGCCCTGCCGCTACACTCGAGGACACGCTCTACCGTATCGGCGGCACCCTCACGTCCATCTCGCGCGCGCAAAAGTTCTTGCGCACGCGCGAAAATCGCAACGCCAGCACCGTCGCGTCCACTGAGCAGCGCATCTTTTGGTTCGCGTCGCTTGAATCTATCGCCATTGTGTCCATGGCTGCTCTCCAGGTCCTCGTGATCCGCGGCTTCTTCAGCCAGCATCGCCGTGGTGGCGTCTAGCCAACCACATTATTATTATGATACCTTCCTTTCAGACACTCTCTCGCGCTCTTCTCTTTCTCTCTCTCTCTCTCACTAAAACAAAAAAAAATGAATCACACTATTTCAACTCAAATAAAATTAGAGGAGATACGCTTCCTTGGTTTTTTTTTTTTTTTTTTTTTTTTTTTTTTTTTTTTTTTTTTTTTTTTTTTTTTTACCAATTCGCGGTTCAGCGTCGTCTCACGGCACCCACTTGCTATGATTTTATTCCGCTGACCTTCTTTTGCTGTGAACCTAGCAGATGATACAAGTCAAGAGCGTGCCCTGAACACGAACACGACGTGTCTACTCCGCTGATGCCTTGCGAATTGCTAGCCCCAAGCGCTTTTCAGTTTTTTTTTCAGTTTTTCATTGATCGGCCATGATCGGCATACTGACCCCACATTTTTTAACATGCCAGAACAATGAATTCCTCAAAAGATCACAAAAAGACAAAAAATCAAAGAAGCTGCGCATCAATCAGACAATATTTTGGTGCGCCTTTTTTATTGTTCCTAAAAAAACATGTAAAACACTCGCACCCATTCATTCTTTTTTTACTTTTTTTTTTTTTTGTCTTTTTATTCATCCCACCTTGATTTTTTTTCTAATGTCTGAAAGCAGCGCTGAGGAACGCACGGATCGCATGGAAAAGCTCATCGTCCGCGACAATGGCGTGGTGCGATCTCGTGTTGGCCGCCTGACGCGGCCCATGAGCTCGCCAGCCGCATCTTTTCCGCGTAGTACGCCGCGTTTGCGATTTGTGACGCCGGAAAATGCGCGTTTCTACCCTGATTTGAAGAGCCTCGTGGATATTTTCCAAGAAATTCGGCGCACCAAGCGCGACAATGTGGTGCATGCCTTCACGACGGTGGCAAGTCCGGGCCATCTTGTGAGCACCATGAAACGGTCGGCGCACCACGAGAGCAGGCGCATGGCCAAGCTGCTACACCGTGTCACCAAGCCCACAGAAAATGCCGCTCAGCGCAAACACAACTACCGCGCTCTCAAGGCGTTTTTACACCGTGTGGAGACCGAATTGAGCATCCTCGATCCCACATGCAGCCGCCCCATTTCCACTGCAATCATCGATGCAGGCGACGACATGGACGAGGATGAAATTGACGATTGGGACACAAAAACTGACGAAAATGCCGAAAATGTCGATAGCATTGCTGTCGACGCCGCCGTATCGCCCATCCCATTGAACGTCGACCACCATGCACAACGCGATACCGAGTGGCAAATCAAGCACGACCATTGGAGGCACAAAAACGCCACCTCGCTCGCATCAGCCGCTTTTTCGTCCACCAAGCATGCAACTTTCGGAATCAAATCGACAGCTTCGTCGCGAGACTCGACGCGCTCTCCCAAGACGACGCACGTGTCATTCGCAATCGTAATCGCATCTCAGTGTCCCTCTCACCCAGTCTGTTGCACCGACACGAGCATGCATCCATCATCTCACTTCAAACATCCCTCGCCTCGCACACATCGCGTGCATCACAAGGCTCGCTCGCCGCCCATCAGAATGGCCTGTCCACACAGCACCATTCAGAGGAAGATGAGCTCGAAATGGAATCGACCGCGGCCGATGGGTGACCAATTTCTTCATTTTTCAGAGTTTTCCTTTTTTTCTGTCTCTTTTTGTTTATTTTTTTTTTTACTGTCAATTGTTTTGCTTTAGTGCTCAGCTTTGCATTTATGATAATAAATAGCGAGCAGACCCGGGATTGATCTCCCTTTTCTAATTTTTTTTATTTTTGGCCACATTCAACTCTATTTCTATCGCTCAAACAATCGAGCAAGGCTCGTGCGCGATCCTGAGGACGGGTAGAATTTCTGGGGAAAAAAAAGAGCATTGGGATCATTGTTCTTTTTTGATTTTTGCTTGATTTTTTTTTTTTTACCTTTCTACCGCGACCCTTGAATTGCACTTCGGGGTCGCCGGCAAAGCGGCGCTCGCGCTCCCATGCAGGTGCCTGGTAATCGTCATGGCGCCTCTGGTAGCGGCCGGGCGATCGCGAGCGGGAGCGAGAGCGTGATCGAGAGCGCGACAATGAGCGCGACAATGAGCGACGCGCCGACCGCGATCGGCTGCGCGTCGGCGAGCGTGAGCGTGAGCGTGAGCGTGAGCGCGAACGCGAACGTGAACGCGAAATTGAACGCAACGCGTCCTTGTCGTCCTTATCGCGTCGTTTGGGGCTCGCTGGCGCGAGATCATTGTCATGCACCGCAGGCGACGCGGATCGCGAGCGAGAAGGCGAACGCGAACGCGAGCGGTCGTGTCGTCGGTGACGGTGGCGGCGGCGGCGGCGGCGGCGATGGCGGCGCGACGACTCATTGTCGTCATTGTCGTCGTCGGAATCCACGCTCGAGCTGCGGCGCCGCTTCTTTGATCGCTTCTTCTTCTTGCGGTCCTTTTTCGACCCCTTTTTGTGTTTCCGCTTGCGCGAACGTCGTCGTTCTTCGTCGTCGCTCGCACTCTCCTCGTCCGACTCGCCTTCCGACCCAGAAACAGCCGCACCCGCAGCTGCAAAAAAAAAAAAAAAGAAAATGAGAATTTCAGTTTTTGACACCCTTTCCCTCCATCTGTACTCCCAATGGCCGTCAATTCTAGGCTACCTTGTTGCTGGACAGGTAGGCGCAGCTCGAGCTCGCCGCAATTGGCAATCATCACGGTATGCAGAGGCCTATCGCGCTCATCGACAGCCTCGGCCTCCATTTTTTGCACAACATCGAATCCATGGACGACGCGGCCGAATACGACGTGTTTTCCATCGAGATGTGGTGTTGGGCGCGTCGTGATGAAGAATTGCGACCCATTGGTACCGGGTCCGCGGTTCGCCATGCTAAGAAGGCCCTCGGACGTGTGTTTGCGCGTAAACGATTCGTCAGCAAACGTTGCGCCATAGATGCTCTCGCCGCCAGAGCCATTGCGCTTGGTAAAGTCGCCGCCCTGGCACATAAAGCCTTTGATGATCCGGTGGAAAATCGACCCGCGGTAGTGCAAAAGCGTGTTGCTCACTTTGCCAATACCGCGCTCGCCTAAAAAAATAAAAATAAAAATAAAAAATTTAATAAGCAACCCCCCTCCCCCCTCTCAATGTCGCTCGGATCCGTCCGCCCTTACCAGTGCACAACGATCGAAAGTTCTCGGCCGTCTTGGGCACCTCATCGGCAAAAAGCTCAAAGATCACGCGCCCAACTAAGAAAAAAAAAAGCAAAGACCACCATGAGTATGATTTAACAGCAAAGCATCGTGCGCAGATCGCTTCGGTAAGCTTACTTCTTTGACCATCAATGTCAATGTCGAAAAAGACTCTTGGATTGATCATATCAGCCCAAGAAAAAGGGAATAAAGGAAAGAAAGAGGAAAAATAGGGCACAGCGGAACAACGCCGCGCTAAAATTCTGTCTCGCTGTTCCCCCAAGGTGTGGGGCACAACTCCGCTCGCCTGGCGGGCGCTCGACTGCGGCGAATTGGCACTTTTTATGCGCTTTTCACTTATTTTCTTCACAACTTTACAAACACGTAGACCTCGGCGGTGCCATCTAGATCATTGAGAAGCTGTGCCTTTACGCTGTATATCTATTTATCAAGTAATGGCACTGACGTTGAAATTTGTAGGCGTAAGCAATGCATTAAAATGCAGTTTTATATATTTCGCGCCTGATATTCGAGACTCTGCCAATACAATTTGTAGCTTTCTGGCAAAAGAGCTAAGATTCGAATCTCGCTTTTAAATGAATGTGGTTTTACCACTATGCAATGTAAATTGGTGGAGAAAGCAGCGTTTTATACTGTAAAAGTTGACGTTTTGCCGTTCTTCGCCACCCTTTCTGTCAATCCTCGATCTTTATGCACTGGCGTCTTCCTCAATCAGGCTGCATCTGTCGCAAATTAGTTGGAAAAGCATCGCATGCGAATCAAAAATTAGATATGAATGGCTGCTGGAAAAGAGAAAAAAATTGAAAATTGATAAATCAAGCCGCCGTAATTGCATTAAACTTGCACACATAGTTTACTGCATGGAGACCCCACCGAAACCGCCAAAACAGAAGGGGATCAACGTACTCGTTGACGAGCAATTTGTGATTTTAAATTTAACCTCAAGCGTGAATTGCACGGGGAAAACGCGCTCCTAGATTGCCGCCGACGCGTCCGCTAGCACGAGAGGCACCAAGTCCATGGATTTGATTAGGTACATACGCGTGCAACACAATGTTTGACGCGGTTTATCACGCGCCCAAGTTGACCCGCAATCGAGTTTCTCACTTTAAGTCTGCTTGGGAATCGTTTTTCAGTGATCATTAATCTCCACGCATGCAGCAGACCGTGCTCTTTCTGATGGTTCATGCTTCACGGCTCTGTTTCCGATTTTCGTCAACTTGGCCTTGGGTCGAAAAAAGACCGTGTCCATCACGTTTTACGCCAGAACCAGTTAATCGATTTGCGATTTTTACTTCATTTTTATTGTCAAACAAAGCGCGCTCTACCTTGTGATTGAAAGACCTAAATCTCGTCATTTTCAACCCTCGACTTTACCCCTTGGAAAGTGCGTCGTTTTTGAAAATTATCATTGTAAACCATCCCGTGGCCGCAGCACTCCCAGACTGGATGCACAACGGTATCTATACTCTTCTCTTCACAGAAAACAAGTAAAAATCGGAGGTTCATTAGCTCATTGTCGAGAAAGGCGCGACATTTTTACAAATTCAGCACAATCGTATCAAAACTCGCAAAATATCTGGTCGATCGAGATGAATCTTGCACCGTTAAATGGCGACGCGCTCGGGCATACTTCGGTCCCCACATGGATGTCCAGATGGGCGAATATTTACGCAAACCAAAATCGAATCAAAAATGCAAAACTTCAATTACTTCTTTTGAAATATTTTTACGTGCTGCTATTG
This sequence comes from Gongronella sp. w5, assembly GCA_001650995.1. Taxonomy (NCBI): domain Eukaryota; kingdom Fungi; phylum Mucoromycota; class Mucoromycetes; order Mucorales; family Cunninghamellaceae; genus Gongronella; species Gongronella sp. w5. The sequence goes on from KV441884.1 coordinate 660,408, forward strand.
TGCTCTTTGTACTTTTATAGGCAGCTCTTGTTACAGTAATTGAGGCAAAAAAAAAATATAGGAGGCAACGGGAGGCGTCAAATCAAGATGCAAAAAGGGATCGCGTCCAGAAACTCGATGCTCGCCAATGGTACATCAACAGTGGTGATGTTGTAGGGCATGCCGCTGGTTGTCAACGATGGCAATTCAATCGATTCTTCCTTGATGACCTGCAAGCCTTCTGTTTCACGCGACATTTCCACATGCTTCGCAGTGACTTTGCTGTTTTTGCACTTTTCTACGGTCCAGCAAGGATCTATGTCGTTTTTGTTTAGCTGTTTGAGCAGCCGCAAGATCCCGTGATGCTTGGGGAATTTGCAAACTGTTGCGCAGCACATGCCACAAAATTTCGCTGTAAAATTGCCAGATCGTTCGCCGCAAAGGTGTTGTTTCTTGATCTCGTTGACTTTTGTCGTACTGGGTGAAAAGCGCCTCTGAGCAAATGGGATCTTGTAGTATTTTGTAATTTTGCGAATCGTGTCGCGGCTAACACCACAGAATTTCGCCGTGGCACTAGCAGATTGGCCATCGCAGAGGTGCTTCTTGATCTCTTCAATTTTAGCCATACTGAGCTTTGTGTTGCTCAACCACGTTCTTGGGATCTTGCAGTATTTTCTAATTCTCGCAACTGTCATGCAAGTCGTACCACAATATTTCGCCGTGGCATCATCAGATTGGCCGTCACGGAGGTATTTCTTGATCTCCTCGATTTTTGTTGCACTGAGCTTTGACCTGGTTATCCACGTAATTGGGATCTTGTAGCGTTTTCTAATTTTCGTAACTGTCGTGCAGCTCACACCGCAAAATTTCGCTGTGGCCATTGCAGATTGGCCGTCGAGGAGGCGTTTCTTGATCTCCTCGATTTTATTCGCACTGAGCCTCATAATTGAGCTGCCTAGGCCGATACTGGCTTTTTTTTTTATCGTCCTCACAAATTGAAATCCGACATGGAAATCCTTTGCAACCGTAGTCACTGGCGTGCCGTTTATGAGTTGCCTTTTGATCTCTTCAAGCGTGTTGTCGTCAAATGTTCTGCGGTTATTCGCCGGGATGTCGTTCAAAAATTGTATCCTTCGCACTTTGTCCCACGGCACGCTGCACTCTCGAGCAATCTTATTCATAGATATGCCGTCGAGAAGAAGCTGCTTGATTTTTTTTGTAGTCGACGCGTCAGAATTGTAGCGGGGCGGCCTGCAAAGACCGTTCCTAATTCGCTCTCTTGACACCGAAGATTGACTGACGCCACAGTCGTGCGCCGTTTGCAGGTTTGACTTGCCATTCAGTAGACAAACTTTGATTTCGTCTCGTTTCGCTTGTGTGAGGGGATGCATCTCGCAAAAGATAGTTTGAAACGGAAAGGGAGAGAAACGAACGTGGTCGGACTGCGAGATTCACTTTTAAAGCCCCGCAACTCGGACGCGTTTGAGCGCCAACGGTCACTTGCTACCAAAATCAAAGTTTTGCCTGTTTGTGGAGGCTCTAATGGCTTCAAATCACGGCAGTATGGCATGAACCTGTCCGCTGTCACTTTAAATTGGAGACGCTTCATGGTGATTTACCATTTTTTACCTTTTTTTTTTTTTTTTTTTTTTTTTTTGCTAACTTGCGAGAACTTGCCAGCAAAGTTGGCATTGGACCTTGCAATGCCAGGGTGCACTAGCTCGATGAAAGATGCAGACGATGAAGAAAAAATTTCACGGGTATTGTCCTATAAAAAGGGATTTAATGTCATGCATTTTGCAAAATCGCGCAAATCGTAATGATTTCAGCAAACAGGCACGCTGCACATGGTCTGAAACGTGTCCAGGGCGTCCTAATGAGCTGATAACCCCAGGGAGTGCGTCAAATTTGCTGGCTTGAAAGCAGGCAAAAAGGTCGCCACTATCATAGCCGATCCAAAATCAGCCATAACCCAGCTTCCAAACCAAAATCGAAAAAATAGGGCTCCAGGATGACGCCAAGCTCACCTGCAAGTAATAGGCACGAAGAAACCACAAAAAAAAAAACGAAAATGATGACAGCCCATCTGTCAGTTGACGAGCAATAAGTCATTTTGCGTATTAATTTGCAGGAGAATGATAGTGCAATAATGCACAGTGCGCGTGTCCCATTTTATTTTCTTGAACTGCCAAGCACTGAGCGCCATCGCACATAAAGTGCATCATAAGCCATGCGTGTCGAATATTTCTGCATTTGGGGGCTCCACACAAGGAATAGCCGAGCTTAATCCTTCAGAATCAGCACGAGGGGGGAGGGGGCAAAAAAAAAAGAGGGGGAGTACAAAGCCAATGAGGACGTAGGGTGAGACGGGTCGCGTGAGGGAGTACTTTTGTTTTGACAACTGACGTAATGGTGTCTCCGGAGGAGCCGAGCACGCCCACATGCATCTAAAAATAAAGATTAGGCTTTTAATATTTCAAAACTGGAACATTGGAAGGAAGAAGAGGGCCAGCCGTGCACGGCGGCTATTTGCCGTGCATCGCGAGGCTTTTTGTTTTTGTTTTTTTTTGGCGGCCGTTCGTGGCGACAATGTGGCCTGGCCCAATGGACACGTCATTTTCCAGCCATTGCTTGTACAGAGCAGGCGTGGGGTGCATGCACAGGGAAAAGACAATGAGTCTAGACTTGGCTGCGGTTTGCAGGGCAAGGCGAGACAGCCTTGAAAGGAAGTGGAACATGCTTTTTGTCGTCTTTTTTTTTAAAATTCATCGGATGGGGGTGAAAAATATAGTGGTCGTGAGATGGGCAAATCAAAATCTTGTTATTTTTGTTGCAACAGAAATTTTCTTGGCACTGGGTTGCTGGGTCGTTGGTGCCAGGGCGTGCAGGGTGGCGCAAAAAAGGGGAGGGGGGTCAAGGACCAAAATGACGCGTTTACAAAGCCACTCGAGCACGTTGCAAGGATGGCGCGCCTGCTGTTCGTCCATTGACCCTCAAGGAGGCGATTGCGCCCAATAGAGGTGCCATTGAGAACACCGGTGGCCAGATCAAGCTCTTTCATCGGCCTCACCTTTGAACTGACCAAGAAGAGCAACATCATAGGCCGCTCAACGTGACACAGAGACAGCTTAATTTCGCCAAAAATGGATGTTTTTTATTCAACCTTGATCAAAAATGGAACCCCCCGTGTGCGCGCCCAACTCAGAGTCGTACAGGCTCATGCAAATCCCAGCATCCTGGGCAAGACCAAAGACATTGCGCACATTTGGAGTGAAAAAAAGACTAGTTTTTATTGAGGGTTGTACAGAGAGCATATGAGGGAAGGGAGAAAGGGGGGTCCCATTGGGAAAGATTTAGAGGGCAAGCGCAGCGGCCACGACTGTCATCAAAACGGCGACACCGGCATTGGCTTGGGCAGAGGACATGGTGCCCGACGAGGAAGACGAGCTTGAGCTCTGAGCGCCGGCGCCCGTGGTGATGCTGGAGGCGGCACCGCCCGCACCCGAGCTGTTTTGCGCAATGAATTGGCTAAAGGAGGGGAAGGCAACGGTCTGCTCCATGTACGGGTACGTGATGTTCATGCAGGTGGCAACGTTGACGACGTGCTTGTAAGACTTGAGCATGTTGGGGATGTTCTCGACGGCCAATTGCATCGTCGTGTTGTTGATCTCGTGCGTCAGTACAATGTTGCCACCGCTGGCCATCGAACCATTGTTGCCCATCTGGATGAATTCATTGTACGTGTTTTGCACCGTGGACTCGGGCACACCGTCGCCTGCCTGCCAGTCGTTGGTATCATAGTCCCAGAGGATCGTCGTCAGGTTCAATTGCGTGGCAATCCAGCGCACACGATCATCGACATCACCATAGGGCTAAAAAAAAAAAAAATTAAAAATTAAAAAACGACCGTGTCAATCGCCTGGTCAATGCGAAAATGCGTGTTTTTAGGGTGCCAATGGGAGACTTACAGCGCGCCAGTAGCGAGGTGTCACACCAGTGGCCAAGTGAATCATCTTTTGCGTGTAGTAGAACTCGGCGAGCACTTCTTGGTTCGTCAGGGTCGTCATGTACTATCAAAAATGAACAAAAAATCATAAAGTTGAGTGATCGGGGATCGTGAAACATTGCCAATAGCTTGGCATGAAGCCAAAAAAAAAAAAAAGAAGGGCACGACAATGGATGTCTTTTTTTTACCTGATGGGACCAGGTGTGGGAAGCAATGTGATGGCCATCTTGGACACCACGCATGGCACCATAGGGCCAGTTCATGACGTTGGAACCAATGTAAAACATGGAAGCGCGCAGATTTTGCTCCTGCAAAAAGTTGTAAAAGGCATTGTGCGAGCAATTGGGGCCGTCGTCATAGGACAAGCCCCACGTATCGGGCTCAGGACACTTGTAAATGTCAGCATTGACATCCTGGAGCTTGGGCACCGTGCAGCCAGAGACAGTCCACCAACAATCGGGATCATTGGCCACGTCGTAGCCATTAGTGTTCATGGAGCCATCGGTGTTGAAGGTGCGCACCGAGATGTTGGGCGCGTTGGCCCAATTGATCGAGTTGTAAAGGGCGGTGAATTCAGCACTGGTGTTCATGCCATTGGTGGTGGCCGTGAGCCAATTGGAGGGCCAGTCGGTGGGCGTGATGGTGATCAACGAGGGATCAGGCGTGTAGTACGTGCACTCCGTGACGGGATCAATCGACGTGGTCTGTGTGATTTGGGGCACCTTCACGTTGAGAGGGTTCACGCTCGAATTGAAGTTGGACCAATAGTCAGCGGACACCAATTGGATGCCCTGGGCCAAGGCGGCGCATGCAGCGAGCTTGGCAAGCATTGGAAGATGAAATAAATAAAAGGAATGGATGGAAAGAAGGAAGAAAATAACAAAATCAAGGGACCTCTTTTGCACCTTTTATATTCGTGGTGTCTTTTTTGATGTATCAAGCTCAGCCAGCGGACGACGGTCGCCTTTGTCGCTTTCTCAAATCTATTTTTTTTTTCTGAGTCGCACACACACTCCTTTTTCATCTTGTGTGCCCATGCCATGCAAAACTCGTCTCTTTCTCCCCCCAAATAAGCACAAAACGCGCAAAACGAAAAGGAAAAACCATCACCCTCGCGTGCTGTGCATAAAAAAAAGGGGGGAAGGAACAAGGAGCGGGGACATGCAAAAGGTGACACGGGTCTCTTGGCAAAAGGATAAATTCTCCAAATTTAGACAAAATTCTACCAACCTAACCCAAAACGGCAGCCCGCAAAGGTGGTCTTGTCGGCCATGGAGGCAAAAATAGCCCTTCCATTGTAAGGAAGGATCAAACAAACATTTGTATTTTTTTTTTCTCTCGATTTTTCTGCTCACGTATCCTTTTCATTGACAAGCCAGCGTGCCATTTTTTTTTTATTTTTGGATCATCTTTCTGAAACCCATCTGCTCGCCTAATTAGGCATCATCTTTGATTCATTTTTCGATTAAAATGTTTGACGCACATGGTTCCACCTCGGCTCACATTCCCGCCGACCCCGCCCATGGACAGGCAATCACCGGTTTCAAATGAATTTCCCTTGTTGTGACGCCCCTGATGCTTCGTAGCCATTCAACACGCTTGTAGCCGGACTCATCAAAGTCAAAAAAGATCGAGAGGGAGCCATTGGGAGGAGTGAGGTGGTGTTTGTCTTAGGCGACAAATGACACAGGCCGAGATTAAGAGACGACGCGCATTGTTTGTTGTATTTTTTCTTTTTTTATTTGCTTCTCGCATCCAACAAACAAATCCACTACTTTTTGATCCACCTGTAAATGACGACAGCAAACACAAAGATCAGCCCTGAGCTCAAGTTGGAGAGCGTGGATGGCCTGATGCTTGGTGCCGGCGGCGGCGGCAACAGCAGCAGCCATGACAACAGCAAGTTGCCAGAGAACGTGTTGATGCCATCTTCGATGGATGATTTGCTTGCCTTTGTAGGTGATGATGGCCAATGCCTGGATATGGACCCATTGGGTGGTGATCTGTCTATGGGCAATGTCGTTGATCCCTCGTTTTGGTCTGCATTGACAAGCATTACGCCCACATTGCCGTCGGAAGTGGCCACTCCATCGTCTGCCGAGCAGCACCACTCGGCACCGGCAACGCTAAAGTCCACAGGCGAAATTTGGCTCACGAATCAGCAAATTACGCCGCAACATCAGCAAAACGCGCCTCAGCATCCGCCCCACCATCAGTCGCAGCCCCCAACCCCGACCTACACACCCTTCAATGCTTCCATGATGCATGCCGCCGCCGCAGCAACTGGCGCCGTGCATCCACTTGGACAAACAGGCGACGCTCTCCCACCACCACCACCACACGCGACAAATACTGGGTTTCCCGGCCTGTTGCCGCCCACACCGCCCATTGAGGCCTCATACGTCGCGTGCCAGGCGCCTATGCCCCTCCCAGCACAAGCCAATTCTTTAGCAAACATGATCATGACCTCGCCGTTCCACCCAAACATCAAAATGCACGCCCAGCCGCGCCGGCGTTCCGACCACGGCGCGTATCCACCACATCCACATCCACATCCACAGCAGCAACAGCAGCAACGCAGACAGAGCTCGACGCGCCGTCGAGCATCCTCGGTCGCGTCCGTCGTGTCCTTGACCGCCCACGAACCAGTCGCCCATTTTGTCAATGGAATTGAGCACATCACGTTTTTATATTCGCATGAACGACTAGTCAAGGAGTACACCGTCCGAACAGACATCAACAGTGTGAATCTCGATGACATACCAATGGATTTCCGACTGCAAAACGCGGTAAAATAAAAAAAAAAAAAGAAAAAACGCCAAGGGTTTCGAATTTTTCTTACTTTTTTTTTTTAGATTTATCCACGAGCCAATGTGGACAAGGAGGAATACGATGGCAATCGGTGGAATTACGAAACAAGCTGCAATGAGCTTGGATGGAAGCTCTGCTGGTTAAATCGCGACCAGCTCTTTGGCAAGCGCGGTCTGATTCAACGCGCCGTGGATTCCTACCGCAACAGGCATGCAGAGCTGCGATCGCGCCGTGTCACACGCCAAGAAAAAGTCGCCAATGGCACTCTAAGGAAGCGACGCACCAAAAAACTCGTTGGAACCTATTACTAGGCTATTTTAATATTTTACTTTTTAAAATAAAAAGGTCAATCACGCAAAAAAAAAAAAAAAAAGGGAAATTGACGCGTCGCGAAGAGTGGGGAATCTGTCCCAAGCCACGTCGGTGCTTCAATTCCCTAAATGGAAGGCTGCACTCCGCAAAAAAATACAGTTTTGACAACCTGCTCTTGCTCGTTTTGCTTCTTTTTTTTTAACTTCACGTCGTCCTCTCTGTCTATGCGTAGAATGGCCAGCACGCTCTCCTTTGCCTGTTTGACCGAGTCCAAGAGCTCCACGAACAAATTATACCCGCGCCGTGCCACGGTGCAGTTTGCCAGCAAGAGCAAGACGGTCCAGACGCCTGCCTGTCTGTCGTACACTATACGAGGCACTATTCCGCACCTGATCGTCGAAAACACAAAGGGGTTGCCAATTGATATGTACCACATCACCTTGGAGCACTTGTAAAGCACAAAAAAAATTACAAAAAACGAGATGGATTTTGCCATAGTGACTCCTTTTTTTATCACCAGCTTGGAGGAAAAGGACCCGTCGTCGTTGAAATTCACGGCAGGATTGCACAAATACCTGAACTTGGAGGGCCAATTGGTGTTTTGCGACGTGCGTGACCCGCAAAAGAACACGCTCAAGGCGATCAATACGGACAAGTACTTGTCGATCGATACCCATGGCGGTACACGTCAGATCACGCCGGAACTGTGGACGCGCATTCTGCAATCGTACCGCCCAGATCTCATTGCCGCCATGGCAGACACCATCAACGACAAAGACCCCGGTGTCAAGCGTATCCGTCGCTCCGTCGATCGCACGCTAAAATGGCTTGATGCCTGCCTCGCCAAAGCAAAGGTACGTACGCACGACGCGTGGAAATGCGCGATTGAGCATGAAGACGCGCTTGTTGACGCATTTTCTCCTCTATTTTTCTTTTTTTTTTTTTGCTTTTTGCGTAGGATGACGCGACGCCGATCATTGCGCACGTGATGGGTAACGACAATGTGGAGGAGCGCAAGCGTTCAAGCGAGGAGACCGCCAAACGCGATGTCCAGGGCTTTGTGTTGGACGTCCACACGCTGGATCACGCAAAGTTCGACGATTTTATCAAGGCGTCGTTGGAGCCGCTGCCAGCCGACAAGCTGCGCATTGGCTACGGCCTTATTGCCCCCGAGCAGATCCTACGAGGCGTTCGCCACGGCATTGACATGTTTGACGGCAGGTAAAAAAAAGAGAAAAAGTGGCAAATTTCGCATTATAAACCGCAATCTTGCTCACTTTTTGTGTAAAAGCTATGCGTACAGGACGACACAGCGTGGTCGTGCCATCATGTTCAAGTATGGCGCCGACACACACAGTGACGAGCTCCAGGAAAAGACATTGAATCTGTGGGACAAGCAGTATGCCGATGCATTTGAGCCATTGGACGCGTCCTGCACCTGCTACGCGTGCAGCCGTGGCCAGACGCGTGCATACATCCACCATTTGCTCAATGCGCACGAAATGCTTGCGACCATCCTGCTCATGAGGTAAGATTTTCATTCGTTTTCGATCTTTTTTATATTTTTATTCCCTTTGCCATTAATACGCTCTTTTTGTGCTCCCTCCATAGCCACAATGTGTTCAAGATGAACGAATTCATGCAGGCGATTCGCACATCGATCGATGAGGACGAGTTTGACAAGCGCACGGACGCGTTTATGCGCCAGTACAAGCATGACAAGGAGACCGACGGCGAGCTCAGCCACGAAGATGAGATTTCCGCGCAATCACTTGGCGTGTCCATCAAAAAGAAGCGCACTGCCTATCAATAGAAAGCAAAAAAAAGCATAGAAAAAAGCAAATGGTCATGATTTTTATTTTTTGTACGTACGATAATGCAAAAGAAAAATAAAAGCAAGCTTTAGGGTCACTTTGAAAAAAGCCAATTCAATGCCTAATTGGGAGAGGGAGGAGCGCGTCTTTTTTTTTTTTACGCGGCAAGATCTTGCTGGCGCACGAGGAACGACAGGAGATCCACCTTGGTGACAACGTGCTTAACGTTGAGGGTATTGTCCGCCGATTTTTCCGTGACCAAGGCGCTGGAATTGTTCTCAAAGAAGCGCGTCAGCTGGTCCAGCGGCGTGTCCACCGTGATCTCCTCAAACTTGTGCTTCGAATTCACAAACTTGTACATCACTTCGCCAATGTGTGTCGCAGGCGTCGCGCGGCCAGACGCAATGCGCGACAAGATGTGACCCATCGTCACCAGACCTCGCAGGCGCTTGTTAGGGCCCGCCGTCACGGGCAATTGATCAAATCCATTGCTCTTCATGATATCAATCGCCTCACGGCAGAGAGTCTTTTACAAGGAAAAAAAAACCATGAATGAGCAAAAAAAAAAAAAAAAAAAAAAAGGGGGGATTTTTTTTTTTTTCTTTTTTTCGCTGTCAATGGTGACGGCTTGCGACAATTTGAGGTCCTTGACGACGGCACCACGATAGTCCTTTTTGGCCTTTTGCTCAAAGCTTTGCTCTTCAAAGCTCTCATCGGTGAAGCCCTTTTCGCGCATCCAATCGTCGTTGAGGAACTTGGTCATGTAATTGCGCACCGAGTCGGGCAAAATGACGACGCAACGTTGGCCCTCCTTGAGCGACTTGGCCACCTGGCAAGCGGCATACATGGCGGTGCCGGAAGAGCCGCCGCAAAGCAAGCCTTCCTCGCGGATCAGGCGACGCGACATCAAAAACGACGGCTTGTCCTCCGATTTGAACCATTGATCCACAAGCTTGCGCTGCAGCACATCAGGAATGAAATCATAACCAATGCCCTCCACCTGGTAGCCACCGGCATCCGTGTTCAGCGACTCGGGCTGCGCAAGAATCGAACCAACAGGATCAACACCGACAATCTTATTTAAAAAAAAAACGCGTGTCAGCAAATAAAAAATAAGAAAGTGCTGCTTTTTCTTTGTTTACCTGGCAATTAGGACACTTTTCCTTGATCTTGGCGGCCAAACCAGTGATGGTGCCGCCAGTGCCGGCGCCAGCAACAAGCATGTCGAGCTTGCCGTCGCACGCCTGCAGAATTTCCTCGGCGGTGGTGTCATAATGGGCCACAGGGTTGTACGGATTGCCGTATTGGTCGAGAATCACCGCATTGGGGATCTCGTCACGCAATTTCTTCGCAATGGAGATATGGCTCTCAGGCGCGTCCCAAGCAGCTAAAAAAGAGAGAAAATGAGCCAATTGTCACATTTTAGGGCCCCGCTTTCCTTGACATTACCTTCCGTGGGCGTGCGGATGATCTCGGCACCAAGCGCCTTGAGAACATCCACCTTTTCTTGCGACATCTTCTCGGGCAGGGTGATAATCACGCGATAGCCCTTGACAGCACCAGCCAAGGCCAAGCCAATGCCTAGATCAAATGATAAAAAGGAGGGAAAAAAAAGAGGAGAAAAATGTCAATTCACCCACCATGGGACGTGTGGATCATGCCGTTTTCGTACCCGTGTTGCCCGACGTGGGCTCAATGATCGTGCTAACACCGGGCTTGATAGTGCCGGCCTTTTCAGCCTCCTCAATCATGCGCATCGCAATGCGGTCCTTGACAGAACCACCGGCATTGAAGAATTCGCACTTGGCCACTGGTAATAAGAAAAAGAAAAAAAATGGGAGAATCAGCCACCAATGCGACGCCATTTCCGCGGGCATGCGTTCTGACCGTGACGTCATGCCCTTTTTTTTCATCCATCAATTCTGCCTCCATCGCCCTCGACGCTCGACAAACCACGCTTGCTCCACTTACACAATTCACACTTGAGGCCTTCTTCCTTGCCAATCTTGTTGATACGAACAAGAGGCGTGCGACCCACGTTCTCAAGCACCGTGTTGAATATCTTGGGATGAGGGGTCCTGGAACCAACAAAAAAAACAAGAGCGTGAGCGAAAAAGGCCGCCGGGGCACAAAAAGAACCAAAAATACGACACGGACGCGCACGCCGCTCTCTTTTTCATTCTGGTGCCTTACACAGGGACGTGGTTGAACTGCTCAAAGCCGTGGAGAGAAGACATGATATGCTGTTTGTGTTTTGTGAAAAAAAAAAAGGAAAAAGAAAGAGGGGAAACAAGGGGCAGGGGGATGCGAGTCCATACGCCTCACTTTTTGACGGGTGGGAAATTGACACCGCGGACTTGAAAAACTTTTCCACGGTCTCTGTGTAACGTGGCACACCATCCGATCAAGCAGCCATTCATCAACGTTGTTGCCATGTCGGATCCAAGTGTCCCAGAGTTGCAAGTTTCCCGCTCTATTTTTTCTCTTCTTTTTTTTTTTTTTTTTTTTTTTTTTTTACGTGTGTTTGTAAAAACACTGTACCATCATATTACAATCTTCTTGTCCTTGTGCCAGCACCCCGTACGTCGAGTCTCTACGGCTTTGTGTGGCGAAAACTGGCACAATGTGCTTTGAAGCTCATATTATCTTTGATCAACTGTTCGCTTGGCAATCATCTCATTTTGAAACATGCGCGTAGAAATTGGCGTTCAAAAAAGCCCACGTGCATAGCTACAGCTCCGCTCACTCGCCATTTTCAGTCGAAATCTTTGAAAATCACGAAATGACCCTTTTTCTCGACAGCTGTCTGACTAATTGTCCATGGCTTGAATAGTGCGAGCCTTATCAAATGGTCGCTCTGGACGACTTGACGCGGTACATGTGTGTCTAAGTAGACCAATGGTCGCGCCAACGCATTCATAATCAACAAATACCATCAAGCGCTCGTAACTCGAATTTGAACAGATCGACCTAGCGCTCCCCCCCTATTTTTTTTGCTCGATCGCAGCAACGCACATTGACACGCCAACATTTTTTTATCGCAACGGCGAACCTGAGTTTTTTGACAGCAACAGCCGTTTTGTCAGCATTGGTGTCTTTTGCGCGCTAGCTTTTATCTTCATGGTGCTTTTACATACCATTTGTGCCAACGGCAGCCCCTTGAGGCGCACAATGCCGTTGTTTTTCTCAGAGCAAAAGCCATTTTGCGCCACCTGTCAAATTTAAATCATGCCATGACGAAGATCAGCCAATCACGACAGCTTTTGGGGACTTGGATTCACTTATTGGTTCGGCTTTTCGGCGGCCGAATTGCCGAAAAGCGGCGATGTATTGAACCAAGCAAAAACATTGTCATGTTACGGCCATACGACTATGAAAGCGCCAGATCCCGTCCGATCTCTGCAGCGATCCATAGTACGGCCTGGTTAGTACTGCAGAGATCATGCGGGAATACCAGGTGCTGTAATTTTTTTTTTTTGTATTTGAACATCATTTTTATTGATTACAATAAAGAAAAAGGGTATAATGAGGTTCTGAAACAGCCGTCATGATGAGGGGACTGAGTACGTGACTGAACGGATCAATGTGTGATGGTGGGGAGAGAGCGGGGAAGGTAAAGAGGACATTGGAGATATATTGGTGGTGTGAGGTAAGGGTTGAGTGTTGAGAGGTAAGAAAGGTACGCGAAGGTACGAAAGGTACGAGGGGTTGGATGAGAAGGTGTATTATGATTGGAAATCAAGAGGGGGTGCTTGCATTGTCATAATCATATTCATGAGCATATAATTTTTTTTTTTTTTTTTTTTTTTTTTTTTTTTTTTTTTTTTTTTTAAACTTAATGCAGCAATGTGTAGGAGCTTACTCCACTGTGGACAGGGGGTTGATAATGGTGCGTTGGATTAAGGAGAGGAGTTTGGGAAAATGCGGAAGCCAAGGTACGTTGCCACCCTCAGGGTATTGTCGGAGGGCCGTGAAATGGCGTGTCCATACAAACCAAGCTGTGGTGATGAGGACTTGGAACAGGAGTGTACGATTGCGGATGTGACGGTGTGGTGTGAGAGAAAAGAGATATTCTGTGATAAAATGGGGGGGTATCACATTGTGGGGGAAAAAATGTTGCGTCACGGCCTCCCAGAGTGGCCATTTGGAGGGGCATGTTACAAGCATGTGATCTGCATCTTCTTCTAGGTGATTTTGGCAGAAGAGGCATCGTTCATGCTCGGAAATGTGCAGACGGAATAGGACAGCGCGGCAAGGTATTTTTTGGTGAATGGTGCGGATGAGAAGGGTGCGTGCGAAAGGTTGTAGTCGTGTTTTCCATACCAAATTGGCTTTTGTGTATTTGGCGGGGGGATCAGGGGAATTGGATACGATGTATGTGATGAAATCCTTCCTTGGAGTTTTGTAATATGTCCACAGTGGGTGTGAGCCCAAAAATGTAGTGAGAGGAGTATTGGGAGGGGAAAGTTGGTCATACAGTAAATAAGGAATAGGGAATGTATGAATGATAGGATTGGAGGATGTGGTCTTTGATCCGGTAAAGAAAAAGAGGGAATAGGGTATTTTGATGGGGATTGGAAAATAGTCAAGGAGTGTAATAGCAAATGGCGTACATGGTCGGGGTGGTCCCAAAGGAGGAAAATGGATTTGAGCCATCGTTGCTTCAAGTAGACATTTTGCAAACGTGGGTCTTGTACCCCAAAGCCACCATATTCACGGGGGGTATAAATAATGGTCTTCTTAATCTTGGGTGTGTGTGGCCATATGAATTTGTAAATAATTGCTGATAGAGATTGAAAGAAAGGGTTAGAAGGTTGGTACACATGAAACTTGTAATAGATTGTCGGGAGGATGAGGGTATTCATGACTGTAATTTTGCCACGGATGGACAATCCTCTGCCCGAGTATAGATTAACCATGGATTTGATTTTGTCGAGAATGTTGAGGTCGATTGCTTTTCTCTGTGTAAGGGTAAACGGCAGGGGAAAACCAAGATATTTGGGTATAGATGCGGATTGTGCATGGTGGTGTTGTATACTGCCAAAAGCGTCATGAAGAATTCGTGTCCATGTGTTGGTTACCTTGCCATTGAGGGCAATGGCTTCCGTTTTGTTGCGATTGAACCGGGTATTCGACACGGCACAGTAGGCGTTCATATGTTTTGTCAATTGAATGACATCCTGGCGATCTTGAACAAAAACATTCACATCGTCTGCGTACGCTTGGACATAGAGTGTGACAGGTTGGGCTGTTTCAGTAAGGAGTGACTGGATTCTGGTGATGGTGCTAGTGGAGGATGTGGAGGAGTGTGAAGTGGATCGGGCAGAGGTGGTCGGGGAGGATGGTGTATCGTCGGTGGGTGCATATTGGGGTGTCATGTGATGGTCTGTAGTTAGTTGTGGAGTTATTGATGGTGAGGTGATGTGATAGCCTTTGAATGAGGAATCCTGGATGATAGACAAAAGAAAAGGTTCAAGAGCAAGATTGAAAAGAATGGGTGATATAGGGTCTCCTTGGCGGAGCCCTCGTTGTTGATGTATAATTGGCGAGAAATATCCGTTAATGTTGATGGAGATGTGGTTGGTGAAGAGAAGGTTTGCAATGCAGTTGATGAATGTTTGGTGAAATCCAAATTTAACTAGAGTTGCTTCCAGATATGGGCGATAGCATCGGTCATAGGCTTTTTCTTGATCTAATAGTAAGGCCTGGCCAGGATGATTAGTACGTTTTGCATGGTCCATTACCAGTTTGAGCGTAAGGCCATTATTTGCGATGAATCGATGAGGTAAGAAACCAGATTGATGGCGGTTGATGATTGTGTCGGCGACGGGTACCAGGCGTTTGTTGAGGATGCGGGTGAAAATCTTGGCGTCGCAGTTTGTTAGGGCGATGGGGCGCCAATTTTTAAGTTGTGTCAAGTCGCCTTTTTTTGGGAGAAGGCGGACTCGGACATCTCTCCAAGATGTAGGGTATAAGGAGTGGGAGAGAGCGTCATTGTAAATTTGGATAAGTAACGGTTGGATATGTGTGAAAGAAAAAAGGAGCCTAAGGTAAGTATAGCCCAGACCATCCGAGCCAGGGCTGCTTTCTTTGCTGCGTTTAGCGGAACTGAGGGCTTCATCAAGGAGTTCGTCCAGGGTGATATCCTTGATAAGGTCTTCATTGTCCTCTTTGGACACGGTTGGTGTATGAATTGAAGCGAGATAGTTGTCAATGTCAGATATTGAGACTGGATCACTGGTGTACAATTTTTGGTAAAAATCATGTTGTGGTGTCAAGCGCCAGATTGACACGCATTGGTCGCGCCAGCTGCGGCGCAAGCACTGAAATGACCAATTGGTGCAAGAGTGAACAAATGCATAAAAGCACTCAATGCGAGTTTCGGCAATTCGAGGCAGGCTCCCAAGCACACAGCCATTGCTTGGTAAAATGGACTTGGCAGCACAGCCAGCTGCAAGTGCCAATGCATCACAGATCCGGCTTAGGCAGGGACGCAAGCGGATGGCAGCAAAATAAAAAAAAATAAAAAAAAGGGGATTGTGGTCGGACGCCAAAGGACCGATATGGAAATGATGTCATTTCGGATCACCAACGATTCCGCTCAATGCGACAGAACCATCGCTGTGTCATGCAGCCCTGAATATAGACCAAAAGAAACGATTGATCGCGCAATGACCTTTGTGTGCGCGGACATGTTCGCCGAGAAATATCTTTAGATTCAAAATTGAAAGAATGACAAATCGTAAATGACAATTCGAAAGAGTGCTTGGCCCTTTTGGTGATAGGCCAAGCAAAGCAAAAAAAAAAAAAGTATTTGAATGAAACGCGTCACGGGCTGTCAAGCTCAATGCCGTGGCACAATTGAATTCTGTCTTTCTGTGACACGTTGGCCCTCTCAAAGCTTAAGCGTGTCACGACAGGACACTTGGCCGTTCAGAGTAAGGCCGAAATGAAAATGGACATTAAAGATGACAAGGGCGCGAGAAAAGAGCGCGATCGTCATGAACCATAGCCGCGCCTCGTTTTCTAGCAATCTGTATAAATAGCCCTTTCATCCTTGTAGCTGAAATAAAGGTCCAGACCGTTTTTAATCGTACTCTCGTCTTTTGTTTTATTTTTCCAGTGCTTGAGCAACTATTTGATGTCAAAGTAGATGTGCTTCGTGATTATCGTCATCTCGAATTTGATACGCGTCGCAACATCGGTAGAGACATCAGTCTCATTGATTCCATCCAGACCGTGATCACTAAAGATGAGCCAATCATCATTTATGGTTCTGGTGACAATAGATGGCAGTTGTTATACAAAGACAACCACTTCGATGTGATCACTAAGACGTTCAAAGCTGAACAATGTCATTGTCCGCATACTGGTAATTTCGTAGGATATGCACATACCTATTCCAAGAAGCAGCTGGTACGAGAGCTTAAGAAGAAGTTTCTTGCAGATGGCGAGAATCTGACTCAATATGATACTTTTCACGTTTGAGCTGATCTGTATGTTTTTTATGTTTCCGTCCCTCGGCGGACAGATTTGGGAAAAAATAGGCTCAGTGCAATTGGAGGCGTGACCTTGTGCAACACTACTGGAAAGGATCATTGCCTTTTTTGACTCTCGATATGCTGAGAAAACTTTATCTGCTATTTCCCGTTGACTGGTGCGCCCAATGAAAGAAGGTTTAGTTCTCAGGCTGCCACCAATTGTGTTGCAAAGCACATGGCGGATGTGGAAAAATAGAAAAAAAGTCTTTTCGCCCCATCGACAGATTTTTTCTTTTGTCCTTTTTTTTTTTTTTTATCTTTTTCTTTTTCTTCATACCCTTCCATTTCTAGTTTTCAAACACCACTTTTTTTCTTGTTGTTTTCATGTTTGAATTATTAAAATTGTCTGCTGAATGACCAAAAGGACCAAGGTGACCAGGGAAAAGAAATATCATACGTATCATTTACTGTTGTTGTATGATCCTGTTGTTGTGTTTATGATATTTTTCTGAGGCGAGACGCGAGAGCAAGTGTTTTTGTTGGCAGACAAACTCTGGCCCTTTTCAACATTGCAAACCTTTCAAGCAACCCGGATTTCCTCGGCGCAGACATGACAATGCGTGACTTTTGATACGTACATACCGTATGATACTGTCCCCGAGAGCAACTATACAACAGTATCATACAGTATACCGGTATAATACGTATGATAAAAAGAATTGTCAATGAGCAGCAATCGATGATGAGCGGCAATACAGTGATGCGGTCATGGAATTACAGTATTGCGGCACTTGCTTGCTTGTCGATTTGCTGCTTTTTTTCCACCACCTGCAAGCAAGACCTGCGGCGCGAGCAATTTTCTTGCTTGCTGGTGGGGAACGTGGCGCTGTCCACCAGGCCGTCGTCTTCATTCTTCTACTGTACTGTATCTTCTTGCGCAGCAATGTTGTACGTACTATATTCAAAGGTAGGCACCACGACAAAGAAGGTCGGAGGAGCGACGTGTGCGGCAATAATAATTGCCTACTGTATGATGTATTTCTACAAGACATACTGTACGTACACTGGTTCTAAAATATCATATCATACAGTATGATACCAGGTACTGTAGTGAGCGCCATTACAGTAGTATTGCGCATCTACCGTATCATGCCACCGGTACAGTAGTAAACATGAACTTGATCGCTTATGATTCAGTATGCTCTGAGGACAGCAAATAATACTGTACAACTCTCTCCGAGGAGACTTCAAGCAGCAGCAGCACAGCGTTGCTTCTTCATCAACAACAAGCAAGGTGAGCCAGCCAGGCGAGGGGTCAGGTGCGCGTGTGCGGGTCGCTGCACCACTTGCTTGCTTCACTACTTGCACATTTGATCGTTGTTGCTTTTTTTTCTTTCCATTTCTTTTTTCTTCTCAAATTGCCGCCAATGCCGCGAGCGCTGTCGCTGCAGCAGCCCACTCAATCATCAGCGCACAAACGTCGTTGTGTGCAAAATACAGTAATACTGTCATGGCCCGTCGAGGAGGTAGCCACGTGAGGAGTAGTCAGCATAAGTTTTTTGTTGTAATATGGCATCGTTTTACAGTATTGAACAAGAGAGAGAGGGCACAAGGGAAAGTACTGTAACAGATGGAAGAGGTAAGGAAAAAAGGGGGAAGGACATCCGCGAAGCGGGTGTCCTTTTACAGTACTGTATAATAGTTTTGAAATTAAGGGAATATTCTAATACAGTATGAAGCCTGCGGCAAGACGCGTCTATTTGGATGTTTCGATCTAGAATGGTCCATCGCGTCTTGGCGATTGTAGATGGGCGTTTTGTATGGATCTTGATTGGCGTTTTTGACCTTATGGAACGTGCAAGATGGAATGTGGGCGTTTGGAAAGGTAGATGGAAAGGTGGGCGTTTAGAAAGGTCTATGGAAGCGCGAGGAGCGCCATCTAGATCAGAGATGGCGCAGCGAGCGCGTAAGAAAAGAAAAAATAAAATAGAGTGATCTGCAATCTGTACTGCGGATCTGGGGGCCTAACAGATTGTCGAGGGGGTGGTAAGAGTTACGTCGTTGGTGGGGAGGGGGTTGCTAATCGTGTCGTTGGGAGGATCCTCCAAGGTAGTAGCGAGGGGGGCATACCGCGATTGGTGTAAACCCGATTGAAAAGGAGGTTGGGCAGTGGTGATAGTGGGGACATCCAGTTGGGTTTTGCGTGGCTTCTTGGAATTGTGTGCTTTGTCCTTGCATTCGGCCGCCGTGTGTCCGAAATTGTTGCACTGATAACATCTGGTGGCCGCCTTTTTCTTTGGGCACTCACGAATGATACAGTATGGTCCTCAGCATGGCAGTAACGACACCATGGCTTCATGACGCGGGTTACTACATGACAATAGTTGCTGCTGTTTTCGTTGTGGGAATCCTTGCCAACTAGTGAGAGCACATGGCCAAATTCCGGATATTCATCAATGTCGTACATTTGTTGAAGGAGGGCATAACCATGTCCCTGGAAGGACAGATTACTTTGATCACGAAGAAGGCCAAGGTCGATCACTTTCCCAAAAACGGAAAGTGCCTCGAATAAGTGCTCGGTTGTCTTACTAAAACCTTGATCGTGCTTAAAGTTGGGGATGTTGGACAGACTGAGGTACCGGTAGACCACCTTGCCGACATCATCCAGGGCGGTCTTGGGCAAGAGTTTGATCTTTTGTTTGGGGTAACTGATACCATGGACATGCAGCTTGTTTTCCACCTCCAAAGAGGAGGGATAGACTTCCAGGTAATTGCGCTTTTCAAAGATACGTTTACGAACCTGGAGGATGGCATCCTCCTTATATTGGTTGTACAGGAGATCAATGTGGTCGTCCGGATTGGGTAATCCGCGCACGAGCCCGATATCAAAAAGGAGGGCGCCGTCAGAGCGGGCCACACGCAAAAGATTGGTAGAAATGGTAGTCAACGAATCGAACATAGACCTTTTGAATTGCTCATGGGTTTCGGGGTGGATCAAGGACTGCTTGACCATGATGCGTGCCAGCGGAGGCGGGGTCAGGGTGTTGGTTGTAGTCGATTCAGTTGTCGTCCCGTGTTTGTTGAGGGCGACTACGCCTGATTGAGCTACATTGGCGTAGGTGCGAGTAATTGGGGTTGGGCTAGCCAAGCCAGGGTCAATTTCCGGAGGAAAGTTGGGAAGAGCCATAGGTGCTGTAATTTTTTTTTGTATTTGAACATCATTTTTATTGCTTACAACAAAGAAAAAGGGTATAATGATGTTCTGAAACAGAGGTGCTGTAATTTTTTTATTTTTGCTTTAATTTTTTGCAAGATTGCAGTACATTGTGTTCAAAGTTAAGTTCACAGAGTCCTGCCATGCTTTGCTATTCGTTTACTACATTTTTTGCCAATTAAAGTATCAATACTCGGCAAAATGTCGCGTGTCAACGCGCTGAATTGACGCGATTTTTATGTAATCGCTTTTTTTTTGGCATGGCACCGAGCCACAATTTTTACAAAATTTGATTCCTCAGGGTGCCGCATTGTGTTTTGTGTACACAATACCGTACACTATTTTTACTTGTCCGGCCGATGATTCATTTAATGGTGGTCATCCATGCAGCTATTTTTGATGAACTCAAAATAGCACAATTTGAGGTTTTTGGTGCTTTCGATCCCAAAAAAAAATCGGGCGGGTCAGTCTTGAGCACAGAGCTGTAGTTTAGGCCGTGATGCATTTGTCATTGCGGGTGAGTAGGTTGTAAAACAAATTCTGGAGGCACAGCAGGCTTGCAAGGTTTGAAAAACACGCCCTTTGGTGTTCAAGGAGTAAAAGTGTACGCTTTTGTGAATTGTAGCGCGATCCTTCAGGCATTGAATTAATAGCACGCGCCAGATTCTGTCCACTGAGGCCGAAACCTGGACAGATCAAACATTTTGCACGTCAAAACGCATGAAAATTATGCTTTTGTGCTTTTTCTCGGGCACCTGTTCAGGTCTTGAATGCTTTTTTTTTCATGCTTGTAAAATCCCATATTTGTGAATATGGACAGACAGGCAGTGCCAACCCAGTATCATATCTGCCAAACTAATAATTAAAATGTGGGTTTTCAGAGCCATTAATACACCCCAACTCGCCGAGAGCTCAACTCAATGTCTTCAAAACATAAACACTTTTACCTCTTTGATCACAGATACATTTGAGGTGACTCGCGCATTGATACGCTGGGCCGTTGTCGCGTGCGGAGGTACGGTACAAGAATGGCCGCACACTTACCCCCCTTTTGTTGAGTGCATCTTCAGGATCTTATACATCCGGTCTTATATTTGAGCCAGAGGATGATGAACACAAAAAGCCGTCGATGTCAAGTTTTCTCAGAGATCGTACGGTATCGCTCAGTTCTGAGAAAATACATTTTTAATGACTCAGGGCCAAATCGACCCCGTGAAGGCTAATTCGCCGAGAACACGCCGCGATGTCCTCAAACCACAAGCGCTTTTACCATGTTTGTCCGCTGGTTCATTTGAGGTGTCTCATGTGTCGGGCGCTCAGCCATTGCCGCAGTACGAGACCAAATGGTGGTGATTTTACCTCCTTTATGCCTATGAGACTGGCGCTTCCTCAGAAACTTGCTCATCTGGTCCCAAATTTGGACCAGTTGTTGATGGTAGACCCAATTCTTCGATAGTGTTTATTTTTTCGCGAGTAGGATCACACAGTCTCGAGAAGTCTTGAGATTCGTGTTTACTAGTGAAAAACCAGCGCCAAGCATTGACCATTGGTGAAAAGAACCTGGACGCGTCCAAAGTGATCTTCATGCAAGACAATGATCCCAAACACCTCATTTGGTGATGGATTGGCTTTCTAAGGTCAACACGCGTAATGGCCTGCCCAATCTCCAGACCTCAATCCGATTGAAAACTTGTGGGCATTGCTTAAGCAAAAGCTCTTCAGGTACGAGAAAGTACCTGCGGGCATCAATGAGCTGTGGGAGCGCGCCTACCATGTTGTTTGGTACAATGAAATCGACAAGGAAATGATACGTAGGTACATACAATCAATGCCTGATAGATGCAGAGCGGTTATTAAGGCCAAGGGTCGATGGACCAAGTATTAAGAAAAAAATAAAAAATGACGTGCCTCCCAAAAGTGATCCAATGCATTTCTTTTTTTCAATTTATCACTGTACATTCAATACCTCTTCAATCCATCCCATTTTTTTTCTACAGTACAAAAGACACAGGCCTTTCTAAGAACCAATTTTCAAGTCTCTAGGAGGTGTATTGCATGAGTTCTGACAGATTAAAGTTAAAATGTCGGATCACTTTTGGGAGCGCAACGGGTATGCTTACAAAGTTGTCCAAACTTTGATTAATTTTCAATCCAATTTTCTCAGCAACGGACAGAACTACACAATGCACTTTTAACGTGTCGAAAGCACCTCTTCCAACTCTATCGAATGAGACCAGTTTCATCGATGGATAGCAAAAGCTCGAAGAGAAAATCCACTTTTTCATCAAATTCTTTGATCGCAATTTGCTCGACAATGGTCTAATACTGTAAACCTGTAATTTTTGTTGCAGTTTTACTTACAAACAGAGGGGCAAAGCACCTAATGGGATAACTTGCGGCGCGCTGGCTTGGGTTTTAACTTTTTGCATCGGTCAATTCAGCGGGCTGCAGGGTGCCCACTGCTCCATTCAGTGCACAAAAAACAAAAAAATCCATGCTATCCACCACCTTAATTTGGAAGTGTCAAACCTTAAATTTTTGCAAAAAATCTTGCCCAAAGCAGGCACTTTTCTCAGTCGATCGCCGTTCATGCGTCACTCTTTGGCCTTTTTTCTTAAGGTGGGGTGACCTGTCATTTTGTCATCAGCCAATAGCAAATGGTCGGAGTTACCTGTTTGAGACGCATTGATCACTCGGAGTTCGAAATATCCCAAATTTGGCTATTTCTGAGATTGAAATGTGTGACCCCTGAGTGGTCCTTGGATTTCTCAAAAGTGGTCGTAGCGCTTCTGGGTTTTAAGCCTTTTTGTTGCAAATTTTGCGCTGAATTCGATGCGTCTCATTTTGAATGAAGTCGACCCTGCAGATGGCGAGATGAATGAAAAATAGTATAAATATGAGGGTTTGACATTTTCGAGTCCAAAAAAATCGGGCTGGGCCGGCTTGAGCACTGGGCTGTAGTTTACGCCACGGCGCGTTTTTCATTGGCGGGCAAGTACCTAATATACCGTAAGCTGTAAAAAAATTTCTGGACGCACAGCAGGGCAGGGAAATATGAAAATCACGCTGGCCTTCTTATTGGTTCTTAAAAAGTAAATATCCACGTTTTTGTGCAGTGTAGCGCGATGTTTCATGCATGCAAGTTAGTGTTGTTAATTCGAGCGAGCGAGACGAGATTCACCTTGTACCATTCAAAGTTTCAAACCCCAGTGTACATTTTTGGCTGATTTAAAAGCAAAATTGCTCAAAATGACCAAACACATGAACAGTTTTTAGCACCACTGTAGTCTTGAGCGAATCTTTTGGTGGTTTGTGCTGTGAGGTGTTTAATCTCTTCCCATAGGTCTTGAGGTTGAGTGTATGGTCGATGACTGGTGATGTACTGTATTCTTTGGTTTTGTTGTATAAAAGGTCTTGGAATTGCTTGTTAGTAGGATATATGGGATTACCTCGCCAGAGCCCAGGGCCCATGGGGTTAATGCCCAAAGCAATTGAGCAGGTGAGTAAAAGGTGGTCTGACCATGGGAACGGGTCAATTTGGCATTCAAGTATATTGTTTTGAATATGTTTGCTGGCATAAATGTAATCTAGTGTGGAGGGTGTTAAGTAGTGGCGATGAAAGGTGGCGCGTGTCGAAAGATCCTCTTTGTTGTTGTCAAAACAATTGTATACAGTAGGTGTGTGTTGATAAGGTTGAGCCAGGAATCAGGTGGGCGTGCATAAGTGTTGACATGTAAATCTCGGTGGATATCATAATTGAAGTCTCCCGTAATTATAAATTTCTGTTGTAGGTCGATAATTCCTGTTTCATGTAGATCTTGGAGATTGTTAGTCAAGGTTTCAAAAAATACCTTCTTGTCCCGGTTGCGGTGTACTGGGCCATATAGAGTCAGTAGATGGAAAGGTGGAAAAAACGATTGATCGTGTGATACATGACAGAGGATGGCTCGGTGTTGCATAATGGATGGGCAAGGTGGGAGATCAATGGGTTTGAGTTTGATACGAGAGTTGAAGGTGATGATAGCACAATGAGGGGTCCATATAGCTTGTGAGGCAGGAATGTTGAATAATTTGTTAGTAAAGGGTATATCTTTGTCAATCATTCTTGTTTCTTGTAAGGTAAGAATGTCGATTTTTTGGGTGCGTAGGTGTCGAATGAGCGATAATCTGTCTGTGGAACTGTTAGTTTTGCGTACACTGTTAACATTCAGCGATGCAATTTTCAAGTTAGTGGTGTTTTTGATCATAATGGGATAAAATCTGGGGGGGGGATGTCAGTGATGTCGATTGCTTATTGGCATTGACCGGTGTCCCCCGCCCGGGATGAAGGGTTGGGAGACATATGGTCTTGTGAGCCATCGAGTTGTGTAATCAGGGGGTCTTGGGTGTCGGTAGTCTCTGTATTAGATATGGTTAGTGGAGGTAAGTCTTGTGATGGTAACAAAGGGTTAGTGCTATCAAACTGGTGTCTCGCGGCTATTTCGGCACGAGATGGATCGGGTGTCCCTAAAGGGTGAGTGTGACGGGAGTCCGGGGGACGCTCTGCATCGTGTCTCAATCCACTCAATTCATCTTCATCGAGTTCCATGAGGCAACTATGGTCACTGTCATCATCCTCGTGATCCATTTCATCCTCCTTGTAATCTCCATCGTCGCTGTCGGAAGGTTCGTCTTCGGTGTTGAGCGTCTCAAGCATGTTGTGTGCATTAGCTCCCAAGGAGCGTGCACTCGCACGAGTTTTACCTTGTTGGGGTTGCACAGTCGTTGTTCCATGCAAGGTGGGTTGTGTCACTGTGGGGGGTGGCACGTCAGTATTTTCTTCTTTTTCGTTTTTTTTTTTGTTAGTGGATTTGTTCTTTTGGATTGTTTTTTTGTGTTTGTCTTATTGATGATTGTGTCATGGCCCGTCGAGGAGGCGGCCACGTGGTG
>KV441885.1:0-64897 GCA_001650995.1 Gongronella sp. w5
CCCGTCGCCGCCCCACTTTGCGCTCCGTGCTAGCGCCCGAGACGCTGGCCCGTTGGGCCCCAACACCGCAGCAAGAGGACAGTCCAGCAGAGGATCGTCACACTGACTTGGCCCTGACTTTACTACGTATCATGTTGTAAAATGCATTTTCTCAGGACGACTGAATGATCATCCGATTTGCGAAAAAAAACTTGGAATCATCGAAGTTTTGAGCCGAGTATCCACTGGTTTAAATTTCAGAGCCATGCGGTCAGGTTCATCGGGAGAAGCGCGTAAAATATTGTTTGGCGCTGGGGTTTCACTAACAAACACGAATCTCGAGGTTTCTCGAGGCTGAGTGATCCGATACGCGAAAAAAAATACTGAAACACCGTTAGAGAATCGGGTACTGTATACCATCAACTGGTTCAAATTTGGGACCAGATGAGCAAATTTCTGATGAAGCGCCTGTTCACAGCATCACAGGCGTAAAAGGGGTAAAATCAGCACCATTTATTCTCGTGCCGCAGCAACGGCTGAGCGTTCCGACGCGTGAGATACCTCAAATAAATCAGTGGCTAAGTGCGGTAAAAGCGCTTGCTGTTTGGGGACATGGCGTCGAGATGTCGGCGAGTTAGCCTTCAGGGGTCATTTTGACCCTGTTTTGACCCTTTTGACTCTGATTTGGCCCTGATTTTTTTTTGTATTGGCCCTGATTTTAGTCAAATGCATTTTCTCAAGATGAAATTATCCGAACTCTGAAAAAAATTGACATCGTCGGCTTTCTGTGCTCGGAACCCGCTAGCTCAAATATAGGACCGATGACCAAGTTCGGAGGACGCCCTACAAAACGCGAAATGGTCAATTCTCATTTTTTTCATAACCTTGGAGACGTTGGACACATATCAAACTGGTTTCATCGGGTCCAGACGATACCGTTGCTACTTTTACCATGCCGTAGGCCCTTGTCTTGAGCAACTTTATAACGAGAAAATCGCGTTTGACCGTTTTGACTGGATGTTGCGCGCGTACAGTGCAAAGTTTCGCTCCCCCTCGGCCGCGGTCACTCAAGCGCGTGTTTCAATTTGTCTCGCTTGTATTGTTATAGTGTCTATTCCATTCTGCGTGCGATTGACTCTATGTTCAACGCGTATTGTGGCAACATGTCGTCCATCAATCAGATTTCCATTTTGCGACATGGATTCGGCTAACCCTTTTTTTTTTTTTTTTTTTTTTTTTTTAGTGGCAAAGCACGAAAAATATTGAGCTTGGAAATCGGAAGCGGTCTTTTGCCTTTTTTCCATACGGTCTGTGACACCAAACTTTAGAGTGGCGTGTCCTGTCACCCGAAATGGGCTGCTTTGACCGACAGCGCCTCAAAAGACAAGAAAGAACGTTTGAAAGCAAGGTGTGCTTGGAACGTAAAAAGCAGTGTGTCTTGCCAAATTGGTGTTTTCTCTCAGGGCCAGACGGCTTACCTATTTTTAAATTGCAGTAGCACCGCCACTGCCTTGGTTTCTGCTGGTCGCCCTTGATTTTATTCCTGAATTCCTAAGCCATTGACTCTTTTCGCATTCAGGGCCCCCTTAAAAATGAGCCCTTGACCTTGCAGAATCAAAAAATAAAAATAAAATAAAATAAAAATAAAAAAATAAACAAAAAAAAAAAATGCCAAGAAAACTTAGGAATTCATTGTGAGGCGTGGCCTGGCATTTGCTGTTTCCGATCAGAACAATTACGGATTGGTTCATGCTCCGGCAATGCATCCCTATTCACGCGCGGTTACACGAAATCAGAAGCAAAAAAATCTGCTGATGCGTCGTCCTTTTTTGTTCGTTTAGCTGATTATGATTTCTTTTTTATTGAATGAGTGAGGCAAAAGAATAGAGAAGAGCTCATAGCGCGAGAAAAGAAGAAGGTATATGCTGAAATACATAAGGGGAAGGAGCGACGAAATGGAGTGTAGATGATAATAAATGAATTATAAAGAGAGAGAGAGAAAAGAGACAGGGAGTCCAACTCTTTGTTTTTACATTTGACGGCGAGGCTTGGTCAGCTCGATCTTGAGCTCTGTTTCGGCCTTGTTCTTCTTGTTCCACTTTGGCATGACGCAGAAGAGGGCAAAGGGACCGAGCCAGATGTACAGACAAATGTCGCAAATGTCGCAAGAGTTGGCCTCGATCTCTTGTTGCAATTGATGAACGCGAGCCTCGTTCAAGTAGGGGTCACCACCTGGGATGGGCTGGCCCTGGGGGTAACCCTTTTCGCCGCCCTGAGGGTACTGGGGTTGCGCCTGGGGGTAGCCTTGCTGGGGAGCCGGCGAGTAACCGGGAGCAGCATATTGTTGTTGAGGAGGAGGGGCTTGAGGTTTTTCCATTGTGTAAGTGTGTGTGATGAATTGGATGAAGAAAAAAAAAAAGACGGAATTGCGACGCGACGTGTCTTTTATACCTTGCGCGAAATGTGGCTGTGGGCTGGGGCGCGTTGTGTGTGTCGACCCAACGAGGCAAAAGCGCGTCCAAGCCAACCAGCGCCACACAGCAGCGCCTCCTCAGGAGACCCAACTTTAAATCGCTCGAGTTGCCGCTGCCACTTGGTTGCACGTTGCACAAAAAAAAAAGTGAGATCAATCCCATGTGCACGCACGCATCGAGAGCAAAGGAATTGATGGAATCCACCAGCCGTCCAGTGCTCCAGCCCTGGCCATTCTTCAAAAAAAAAAAAGTATCCATTTGGCAGTTTATCCTGTTTTTTTTTTTGAAATAGCTGCTGATGAACAATGACAAAAAAGAAGCCAGATGGATCGGCAGTGAGGCGAGCGAACATTTGTGACTTTTACTTGCTTTTAAGGTAAGCTCGATCAGTGTGCCACGCGCAAATGCTAAAAATACAAATTTATTTTGGACAAGGAGCTGAATGGGAAAAGAATTGATGTACAAAAAAAAACAATGAGAGGGGGGGGGGTGAAAACAAGGATGCAAACGATACAGCGCCAAGCTGTTACGCCTGATTGTGTATCTGTCTTGTTTTTTTTTTGTTGGTTCATGAGACGAAATACACGGCGATGTGCAGAATGGCAAGCAATGCAATCATGAATGGGGCGTCGCGAGTCCAGACCCATGAGGTGGCAGCGCTTGTGGATGGTGGTGGGGCATTGTTGGAGGACGAGGATGTGAGGATGTTGTCATTGTTGGCGTCGTCGCATGGCGAATGCAGCTTTGGCGTGGGTGGGGTGCCATTGACTTGATAAAAGGTCGGTGTGAGTGCCGTCGAGTAGCCCATTGAGTCGAGCATGCGCAAGATGCCGGGGCCAATGGGTGAGCGATATTGTTTTGTGGTGTTCGTGAGGGTGTCATTGTAAGTGATGTTGTAGGGCAGGGTCTCGTAGGCGCTATTGACGAGATCATCGAGTGTGATGCCCGATTGGAAGCCCTGGGCCATGAGGAAATCGACGGTGCCATTGTAGGTGTTGGGATCCAGATGCGAGATGGCGGCGGCGGGTTGGCCAGTGGAGTCGTCCAAGAGCTCTAGCTGCGTGTTGAGCAATTTGTTGGTTGCGAGCGTCATGTTGGTATATGTGGACAAGTACGGATCGGTCAAATACAGGCTGCTATTGATCGTGGGCCTTGGCAAGACAAACACGAGGCTGTCGGGGTTGAGCAATGTGTCGTAAATATGATGTGCCTGCTTGGCCTGAGTCGAATTGCTGAATGCGTCCAAAAAGTCAGAGATGAATGCCTGGCTTTCGTCGACACAAAAGCCCTGCATGTCAAACGCGGCGCGCGACATGTTTGTGCGGCAGAGCACCGAGTCTCCCGAGCAATTGACCGCAAACAAAAATTTGTCGAAAAGAAGCGTCTGTTGGAAGCTCGTGACATACGTCGGCCCGCCGTCAAAAGGCACCTGCCAATTCATCCCCGGCGTCACAATGTTGAGCTCTTGATCAGGCACAAGCCCACTGACAAGCTGCCTAAAAGGCGAATTGTCCGACGAAAAGTAGCCTGCCCACGAACTGATAAACCCAAGGCCATGCATCAGTTGATGGAGCACAACGTACCGGAAATCGATCTGGTTGGGCTGAATAGAAAGGCTGTAATTGCCAAACGACGTGTCATTCTATTATAAAAATGATTTGAGTGGGTCAATTTCTTCATTCTCCATTTCACAAATTGGCACTTTACCCAGAACCAAAAGCCGCCACCAGGCGGCACGCCCGTGCCATTCCATCCAGCCATGAGTGCGCCATCGTAATCGACGGAATTCATGTAAAAATCGTGATTCAATTCCATGGTGACGTCTGTTGGTAGCCATTTCTCGACGGCGATCAATGGTGCGATCAATTGTCTTGCAAGGGCTTGCGGATATGCATGATTCAAGTCGACACCGTCCTGCTTTGGCAAGATGAACTAGAAAAAAAAGGAAAAAAAAGATGCATTTGAGCAAAATGCCCGTGATTTGGCCTCTTTTTGTGAATTGTTACCTCTGACGACGGTGTGCACCAGCCAAGGGTGTCATTGGCACATATTTCGTTGCAGAAGCTATAGTAATCAATGCGAATTCTAAAAAAAAAAAAAGCGTAAGCGTGGAAAAGCAATAAATCAAGGGATTTTGCTGGTTCGTACACAATGGTTGTGTTGATGTGGACGGCCTGTGCAAATTCGTAAAGCGCAATGCTGATGTCCTGCTCAACTTTTGAACAAAAGGGGTCGTCAACCTTGCAATTGAGCTGATATTTGACATTATGCGCGGCTGTGCCATTGACGAGCGTGGCATTGTAAGGCTGGCGCACGTCGTGGGCGGGTATGGAGGATGTGGAGTGTGGGGCTGAGTGTGTGCGAGATGGAGCCGACGCCGACGACGAGTTGCTTGCGGACGGTGTGGGTGCCACGTCGCGTATTTCGACGTTTGCGTGGCATGGCACAAGCAGCAGCTGCAGCACATAGAGCTGCAGCAACAACAGCAAGCCAAAAGAGGTCGTTCGCTTGCTCATGCTATCATGGAGGCGAAAAAAAAAAGAGTGTGTGGTCAAGAAAAAAAGAAGAAAAAAGAAGAAAATGGAAAAAAAAACTTTCCTTTTGGCGGGCGGCCAATGGCGGACGGCGGAACCATGGCTCTTTGTGTCACCTTGGTCGTATTCAAATCATCGAACAATGACAACAGGGCAAAAAAAAAAAAAGGGCCTCATGACGCTGCAATCTATACAAATTCGTCCTTTGAGACGCACAGTCCGTGTTAAAATGCTCTCTTTCCTCTCAGCCGACCGCCAGACCGCAAACCATCGCTTGGTCTGTTTCACCACGAACCGCCATGTTGACCCTCCCTCTCTCTTCAGCATGCAAATGTTTGTTTGCAAAAAGAAAAAAAGCGCGTCCGCCCTTTTCAATGCGTGTTTCATCCTTAATTTCGTCCCATTGTCCCATGAACAAAAAAAAAAAAACAACGAAAATGCACAAAAAGGCAGGAGGGATGGTCCCCCCATCCTGGTATGCTCAAAAAGGGGGTCACCAGCCATCCACCGATCTGCCCTTTGGCCTCCTTTTTTTGTGCGTGCGATTTTTTTTGCTCTCTCTTTTTCCTTTTTCTTTTTTTTTTTCGTGGCCTCCCTGCGTGATCATCCTCGACAAGCCATCGATTTTGCTTGCTTTTGCCCCCCTCCCCTTATTTCACGTTCATCGACACTTTTTCCCGTTTTTGCGTTTTTCTTCTTATTTATCGTCGCTTTCTTTCTTTTTTTTATGAATCATGTATCGTTCGCTGCCATGTCGTCCCTCAATTCCCATGCAGTGACACGCTCCTTCCTTTCCTTTTCGCTCAAAGAGCAATTGTACCAGTGCTGGTTGTGTATTTATGCTCCTCTTTTCTGGCTGATTCGGCGGTTCTACGTGGAACGCGAGCAGCCGCGTGCCACCGCGATCGAATCCATGATCTCCTCCATCCAATTAGAGTGGTCGAGCAGCGACAACGAGGACAACGACGACGATGATGCATTAAACGCGTCTGTGACGCCGTTGGATGAGCGCACCGCGTTTGACTTTGAGTGCCCGTCGCCCTCGGGATTCTCAGACACGTCGTGCTCGTCGGTTGGCACGCCATCGACGCTTTCCGCGGCAGCTATCGACGACGAAGACCCCGAATCGCCGAAATCGCTACGTGTGTCGATCAAAAAGGCGTGGAAGCGTTCCTTTCAGAGGAAGCGACCATCCCTGTCGCCCGAGCAACCATCATCACATCCTCGGCCCCTGGATCGGCGGCCGTCCTTGTCGGCGTTCAAGTCCTGGTCGCGACGGAGACCTTCCACCACCACCTTGCCGCCGCCGCCGCCCCTCTCACCCTTGTCGGATCCGGCCCTTGCCAGTACCTCACCCATGGACGCCTATGGACGAAGGAGAACACTGCCCGAGCTGTAGTACTTGCTTTTTTTTGTCTTTTTGCTCCTTTTTTTTATTGTTACCCCCCCACCCCCGAACACTTTTACAGCATTCTGTCTCCCCTCTCCCTTCACTTTTTTCATCCTCCCATGATTTATTCTTATTTTCTTGTTTGTATCGACATTGCTGTTTGATCATAGCCATGTCGCTCCTCCTTTCCCGTTTTTCCATTGCCATCAATAAAGGTTGCCAGCCTCCTCACTTTTTTTCTTCTTTTTTTTTCACCTTTTGACGTGTTTCTCCTGGTCTGACGTTGATTCCACCGCCCCTGCCACCTCTCTCTTGCCTCACTGCTCCGTGCCTCCCTCCTTTTCGTTTCCTCACCGCCGCCCGCATGGGCGGCAATGCCTTTTTTGGTCTTGTAATCACGTTTTCCGCTCTTTTTGCGTTATGGTCAGGCAAAGTGCATCTTCGTTGGCGCTTCTGTCCATCCTGAAACACTGATTTGTTGTCACCGGAACTTCGCGACACATAAATATTGCCGCTCTGCCGAGCGGTGTCGCGGAACACAAGCGGATGCCAAAAAAAAAACGAGACAATGCGGCCATGACACAATGAGACGCGCCCCCACGTGTACGCCATTGGCCGTGCTCTCCTTGCTGTTCAATGGCATCGTGACGCGATTCATGCACTTGACATGGCTTGACACGTGCACTGACGCGTCGAAATAGTCATGAATCGCGCTTTCCATACGAAAGAAAAGCATAAAAAAGCGAAATGGCGCGAAATAAGCTCATTTGGACAATAAAAAACGACGATCCACATGCTGCCATCCATGCGACGTGCACTGAGCGGCGTTCATTCGTATATAAGGGATCATAATTCGAGGTGGTTTACTTTTTGCCAGCCACGACCTCTTTTTTTTTTTTAAAGAAAATACACTATCATACTCTTATTTGCCAACCTTGCATTGCGCTTGCCAATTTTTTACGTGCTAATGGCCAAGCTACATCGCCGTGTGGGTGCGCAGGATCAGATGTCGGACGGTGCAATGGCGGCGATGCCATTGGAGAACGAGATGACGACGTCGCTGATGTTGAAGCAGCAAAATGATTTTGCCAGTGCCGCGGTGTACTTTGATTCGCACGCGTTCAATTACCGGGAAAAGGAAAAGGCGATGTTCCTGCGCTGGGTGTTTCCGCTCATGCCCATGACCAATGCGACCGCCGACCAGGGCGATTCCACGTTCACTTTGGCCGACAAATGCATCTTGAGATTCCTCACTGATTCGTGCGTGTTTTACGTCCAAGCACCCACCTACTGCAGGAACGATGACAATGGCACTTCTTTGCTTGCAGGTAAAAAAAGAAAAAAAAAAACGCGTTTGACGCGAATGGCGGTGTCAAATGGCCGCGAGGTGCCGGGGCCACAACTTTTTTTCATGTGGAGTCGTTCGGGGTGACACAAAACTTTTTTTTGACATGTGCTTTTTGTGTGGTTCTTTTTTTTTTATGAAAGAATATGCCAAAATGGACAAATTCTAACAGACGGCCACAGCATTGCCGCAATTCAATATGGCGATGGCCCCTGGCGTGGAGTCCTGGGGCGACTTGACGGTGCTGGTGTCGTATTCAAACCGACACAGGGACCAATGCCGGTGTGACGCAGTGCCAGACATCTTTTGGCTAGATCCGCAGGGGCAAAAGCGATTACAGTCATTTTCATTATGATGATGAGGACCCGATGCAAAGAGGCATTATCTAGTGCACGCTCCCTAGTGACGTCCATGTCGCTCATCGCGTGTCTTTCGACATATGTCTTGTGGATGCTGTTTTTCAAGGGGGTTCTTTCTTGATCGCCCATTTTTACCCCATTCAAATATCTATTTTTCACGCTCACCTCGTTTTCGGGCGGCCACATTTTAATCTCCGCTTCCAAATAAAGAAATTGCTGCTCGTCAGACCTTATTTTCTCTTTTCTTCCTCGTCGTTTGCTTTCCCCTTTCTCTCTTTTTTTTTCTTTTTATTTTTGCTTCACCCTCTTTCCCCTTCTCCATTCCTTTTATTCACTAACTTATGCATCTGTATGTTGTGCCAGCACTGAATGCACGCGCGTTGAGCGTGGTTTCCCCCTTTTTATCTTTCACTGCGCTCTTTTTTTGCTTGCCTGTTGCTTATATTTCGCCTCGTTTTTTTTTTTCTTCTTTTTCGTTGTTTTTAGGTACGTGAAGCACGCCACTCTCATCAACAACTGCTACCCCGAGAAAGAAGGCGAGACCGGGTCGCGGTCGTCCGAATTGAGCTATCTCACCTTTTATGCGAGCTCGCGTCCTGTCAAACTTACCAAAGTTGGCGCTTTTTTGGAGAAAAAGGTTGAGCGCGACGTCGCCAAGGGCCGCAAGCAGTAAGCCCAGTGTAAAAGAGGGATGCTCCCAGTCCGCTCACGCCATTTTTACATTGTAGGCACAACATTGTGTCGCTCGAGATTCTGCGCTCGCTTATCCAGGCGTGTCAAAAGGACCTCAATCTCTTTTCCAAGCACGTTGTCAAGATTCTCATCATGATCCTCGACGCAAGGGACCGCGACATTCAATTGATCGACCTCGCGTGTGAGACGGTAAGCCTTTGCTCAGCCCTGGGCCAACAGGATCGACAAAAGGCTCATTTCTCACCTTGTTCCCCCCTCTCTTTTTCCGCTTTTGACCGTGTTAGTTTGTGCTCTTTTGCCAGCACCACGATGGCACGACGCTCGGTGTGGATGCGGAAATCACGTCGGACTATGAGGGTCTCATGAAGCGCTTTGCAGGCTTCACCACGTACAAGAGCAATGATGACACGACGGTTGCGCAGTATGTCGCCCCCCTTTTTTTTCTGCCAATTGGACGCGTCCCTTAATTTTTTTTTTCTTTTCATCAGATTCGAGTATTTGGGGCACCGTGCGCTTCAGGCGTGCGTGGTGTCGCCGGCACTGCAGGCATCCAACTTTAAGACACAACTTGGAATCATCATGCCGCCCGTCATCATGTCGCTTGCCAAGTCTGACCAGCCTGCCAACGAATTGGCAAAGAGGTGCGCATAAAGCAAAGCAGAAAGAAAGAGAAAAAAAGGGGCAAGGGGGCGGGCAAGGGCTCATTTTTCCCCCAATTTTTGCTTTTTTTTAATTTAGCACGGCGGTGCCGGATCTCAAGCAGTCTGTTCTGAGCTTGGACTTGTTACACGAGAATCTGTCCTCCGTGTTTGCTGCGAAAACCACGAGCCTCTTGTTTGAAAAGGCCAATGGCGCGTCAGTGCGTCTCGCGCTCAGTCCTCTTATTGGGTAAGGCGGGCCTTTTTTTTTTTTTACTTTTTTTTTCAATTGACATTTTTTGTCCCTTTTTTATTTTAGATTCATGGACACGAAGCAGAAATGGTGGCCGCCCCATTTTGCGGTGTCGACGATGGAGCTTGTGCTTGAATCATTGCAACCGCAGTATCGATACCTGCTTGTGTCTGAGATCCTGCAGCAATTCGACAATACAAAGTCGCAGACGATCCACGGCAAACCTGCGGCGCTCGTGTCGGTGCTTGACACGGTTTTGAACGCGAACATTCCCCTGGTGGGGATTTCCGTGCTGGAGGTTCTGAATTCGCTGTTTGGGCACCTGATCAAGGCGCTGCAAGACGGCAGGCGGTTCCGCGAGGACGAGCCAGACCCAAAGGACGACCAGGCCACGCTCGAATATGCCGTGCATCAGGGCCTGGCGCACAGCATTGCCGGTCTGGCGTCGCAAACGTATTACCAGCACCAATTGGACGACATCTCGGGCTATTTGCTCGCCAAGCTGCGTGTCGGCACGTCGCTCGACACTGTTGAGGGCGTCCCGCTCGCGCACTATCGCCAGGTCACGCTCAAATGCCTCGATCTCATCAATGCTGCCGTCCGCGACTCTGGAAACAGCTCGCCAAGCACCTCGGTCGTCGACGACGTGTCCGAGGAACCTTCCGAGGCCGACCCGCTCACCACGTCCTCACTTACCACCGTCTCCATGGACGTCTGGGTGCCTGCATTGCCGCTACTTCTCGACTTGCACCCTGGTAAGGCTTTTTTTAAAAAAACACTTGAAAAAAAACGCGCCTGCTCTTTGCCCCTCGGCTCTTGTATTCTTTCCGACGCGCTTTGACGCGCTTTATTATTATTTTTTTGCGATTCATCAATTTTTATGATTTTTCAAATTTAGAAACGCGTCTTGCCTTTGCTTCGTCGCTGATTTGCTTTTTGGAAGCGACCTCCACGCAAGATGTGCGCGACGAGTAAGTGATTCGTAAAGAAATGACGACGCGTTTGCCTGCAAAAACTGACCGATTTTTCTCAAAATTCGCCCAAAAAACAAAATAACCAGGACATTCCCCAAGCATACTCTTGTGCATCACGGTGACGTTGTGTTTGTCAACACGCTGCAGCAAACGTTGGTGCAGTGGGTGGCATTGGAGGACTTTAATGTGCAGGACGTGCTCGTGTTGTACGATTTGCTATGCGGTTTGACGCGTCGCTTTGGTGCTGACGGCACCATCAAGTCGATTCCGCTTGTTTTCCAGCTGCAGCACCTCGTCAAGCAAGGCGACATTACTCAGACGTCGCGCCAGCGCGCACTTGCGGCTGCCACCGTCGAGTATCTCGCGATGGTTGGCGCGTTTTACGAGGTGGACCGCCTCAGCCATTATGTGGACCAATTGCGCTCCGAACGCGTGGCCAACAAGGAGTACTCGTCGTTGTTCCTGGACATCCAACAAGGCCGTGCGCGCTCACGCGAATGGGCGTTTGATCACGTTGAGCCCGGCAATTCGCAGCCGGTTGATGTGTTTTTGGACCGCCACGCCGTCGTTGAAATCTTGTCAAAGGATGCGCCGCTGCGCGACGAGGAGGATGTGCATGGCCTCGATCTGGAAGGAAAGCTCTATGCCGAATGGGGTTCAGAGGCTTTTGGTAAAAAAAAAAAAAAAAAAAATGCATGCACGGGGCCATCTGACCCTCATGAAAAAAAAAAAAAAAAAAAAAACAAGGAGTACTCGTCGTTGTTCCTGGACATCCAACAAGGCCGTGCGCGCTCACGCGAATGGGCGTTTGATCACGTTGAGCCCGGCAATTCGCAGCCGGTTGATGTGTTTTTGGACCGCCACGCCGTCGTTGAAATCTTGTCAAAGGATGCGCCGCTGCGCGACGAGGAGGATGTGCATGGCCTCGATCTGGAAGGAAAGCTCTATGCCGAATGGGGTTCAGAGGCTTTTGGTAAAAAAAAAAAAAAAAAAATGCATGCACGGCGTCATCTGACCCTCATGAAACAAAAAAAAAAAAAAAAAAATTGACGGCTTTCTTCCCCCTTTTCCCAGTGAATCAAGATCGAACGTTCCGTATTCGAGCGCGCGGCGACGACGCTAAACCGAAATTGGCGACTCCTTGGATGAGCACCGACTTTAAGGTAAAAAAAAAAAAGAGAAAAAAAAGGAGAAAAGGCCATTGACGTTTTTATTTTATATAGCAATCGACCGAGGGCAAGCGACAGACAATCAAGGTGGAGACGCTCAAGGAGGCATTGGCGGCGACGGCAAGCAGCCAAGACGAGGAGGAGACGGCGGTGGACGGGTTGCACGTGCTGTCGGCCAGCTCCATTGCCAAACGCACAAAGGACATCCGTACCGACATGGCGTCTCTTTTATCCGGCCTTGATGTGGCGGCCACTGACTCTCAGACCACCACGTCGCTCGTCAACCCGCCCTACAAGATCTGATTCCATTTTGTTTATTTTTTTGTTTACCCCCCTGTTTCCCCTCTTTTTTATCTTTTTTTTTTTCTCGCCCCAATTCGCTCAAACTTTGTCCCTTTTTTGTGTCGCGATTCGCGTCGTTTGTCCGTGTGATCACGCCATGCTTCACACGCCCCTCTTATAATGTATTTTTCAGTAATGCGTTGCCTTTTTTTCAACGTGCCCCGCCTTTTAAAGGTCTAGAATGATTAAAAAAGAAAAAAGAGTTCCCTGTCCTTGCTATTGGTCGTCGTACGACATGAACACAAGTCGTGCCATTGCATGTTAAAAATGTGAAACGCGCTCCACACGCCAAATTGGTGTGCGTTTGTTTGGTTTTCAGGCAACACGAGGCACGTGTATGGGTGGACAAAAGAGATTCTGCAGATTTGGCATTGGGCGCGCCCTCTTCCCCCTAGATTGCGCATGCATGCCCAAAACAAAAAAAGACACACGCCAATGATTTAACCAGAAATGCAGGGCCCATGCGTTTTTATGGTTTTTTTTTCCGTGGGGGATGAAACTGGTTTCAAGTGGATGCAATGCGACTTTTTATTCCACAATAAAAAAAATCAAAATCAAAAGAGATAACAAAAAAAGATAGGTATATACGACAAAAAAATGCGAATGAAAAAGCAAAAGAGACAAAAAAAAAAACAAAGCAGTAAAAGAGGGGTGTGTGGGAAGATGAGAAATGGATTCTACAAGACCTTGTCTACGACATTGAGCGCAATAAACACGGTCAATGTGCTGAGGGGTATACATAAAATGCCATAGCTCCAGAGCAAGACCTGGATCATCTCTTCTTCGAATGCGCCATTCAATTGGCAGAGCTGGATGGCGTTGACGGCGATGGGGGTGCATCCGAGGACAATCATCATGGTGATGAAGACGGGGTCGGTGGCAAGGATCGAGTAAGGTGCGCCATACTTTGCAAAAAGGACGACAAGAGGCGTGACAATGAGCGGTGTGAGTGCCATGCGAATAAATGCGGCCAAGGCAACGGGCTTGCGCATGTGAGGCGCGGATTCGTGAGGCTCGTTGATGATGCTATGCAATTGGGACCCAAGACACGACAAAATGATGGGGACGGCTGCTTTTCCGCATGTCTGGATGCCCTTTGTGAACGACGGATACAAAAACGAACTCTTGTCCCAAAGAAGAGGTTTCAGGGGCGTCAGGCCCACAAACAGAGCGAGTGCCGCCGCGTACAATGGCGGTGTCATGAAGCTGTTGATCTTGCGTGCAATGCGTTTGATGATGCCAATGATCCCCGATTCCTGAGGTGCGGCTGCGCGCTGTGCGGTGGGTAACAAGGCCGTCGACTCATTGGCCGCTTGCTTGGACAAGAATGGGTCCTGATCGACCGACGCCGTCAATGTCATGGAGCTCAAACGACGATCAGGCATGCGCAATGGCGTTTCATTCGACAAGGACGACGATGACGATGAAGAAGACAACGACGGCCGCGAGTCATGCTGCTTGGGAATCGTCAAATACCCAGGGTCCACAGACGAAGGCACAATGGCCGCATGTTGCGCGTCTTCCTCATCGCCAAGCGTCACAATCTCATCTGCATCCTCCGGATTCTTGCGCAACAGATGATAGCCGTATGACCAACGCAAAAGATTGCCAAAAATTGCAAAGAAAAGGGTGTACGAGATGCCA
This sequence comes from Gongronella sp. w5, assembly GCA_001650995.1. Taxonomy (NCBI): domain Eukaryota; kingdom Fungi; phylum Mucoromycota; class Mucoromycetes; order Mucorales; family Cunninghamellaceae; genus Gongronella; species Gongronella sp. w5. The sequence goes on from KV441885.1 coordinate 13,795, forward strand.
CTATGGGAGAAAAAAAAAAAAATAGAGGGAGAAATGGGGGGCGAGTCAATATATTTTGCTTTCTTTTTCATCTTTTTCTTTTACCGAGCGGCGACGGTGTCTGGGGTATCCTCGGCGTTCCAAAACAAAAGCTTGCCGGCCTCTGACACGGCTAGACTAGAGATCGTGGCCAATGGGAATGAATTGGTATTTTGGAACAAGACGCATGCGAGGACAAAGCGACGATAGCCGGCATCAAGGCCCATCACACGAGTCAACACCTGAGTCACGCAGTAAAAAGCCAAGGTGAATGTGTAGTAAAACACAGGAATGGGCCAGAATGCAATCAGCTTTTCCATGGAAATGATCGACGACACATTTGTAAAAAGCAGGCATGGCGTAAAAAAAACCAGGTTTAATTTGGATAGCCACTAAGGAGGGACAAAGGAAAAGGAATAATGCAATGTCAGTGGGTCATTGTGTCTCAAATGTGATGTTTAGCTCTTTTTATTTTTTTCCTCATTTTTTACCTTTTGCTTGTCCATTTGAAAGTAGCCACACTTGGCGTAAATGAAGCCCATGCCGACAATTGTGACAACTTGAAGGATGGCCTATTTCGACACAATTCAACAATGAGAATTGGGCAATTTTCTTTTTTTTTTTCATTCGATTACCTGTATGGCCGCTATGATAAGATTCCACATGCTGTAGAAAAAGGCAAAGAAAAAGACAAAGAGAGCGGCAAAAGGTAAGGGTAAGGGATTGCTTGGCACACGGCTTGGCGAATGCAAATGCAGTGTGAATGGAAGTCTCAGAAGGAAGAACAAGAAAGAAAAAAAAAGCGAATGAAAAGAAACCAAAAAAGCGGCATTGCCTTTTTATAAGCATGAAATTCAGCCCAGCGCGCAGCTTTTCCGCTCGGGCCAATGCGGCCATTTGCCATCCCGCTCTCAAAACGTGCCCACAGCTTATCTCAATTATTCGTTTGAGATCAACTCTTGCCAAAACGGGCGCGACGCCCATTCCCTGAATTGCTCCATCCCTTCCAAACATTCACTTTGCCCCCGCCGCCCCCTTTAATGTGTGACACCTCACCCAAGAAAAAAAAAAAAAGAAATAGAAAAAAGAACAAAAATGCAGCAAACAAGCTTGCTAATCCTGTTTTTTTTAATTCTGCGCCTGTGAAATCAAATGTGGGGGGGGGATATACGCACTTTAGGTGGACTTGAAGAGCAAAATAGCCATCTGGCCGTGGTAAAGGTAGATGAAATGCTTCGATTCTGCCATAAAACAAAGCGTCAGTCGCTCGATTTTTCGTTTTTTTTTTTATATCCGTGGCGTGTCACAGCGACGCCCATTGTTTCATGTGGACGCCCTGCATGCAAGCGCGCGCGCACCCCCCTCCCCGCGTCTTCTTTTTGCCTTACCGTGGGTCACGAAGCTGCCAAAGTGACGACCAACGACGCAGTGCCAGGTAGGACCTAAAACAACAAATAAAAACGACGCGTGTCAGCGATAAGTACAGGCCCTGTCGCTCCGGGGGGAGGGGGAAGAGGTTCTCCATGGAAGACTCACCCTCCCCACTCCCCCTTTTTTTCTTTTTTTTTTAACTTGCTTTCTCACTCTATTTTGCCCTCCCACCGTCCCCTCTCCCCCACGATTCGATCCAATGGCCTCGCATGCATGATTTCTTACCATATTTCTTGTCGAATTCACGCTTGATGTGGGCAGCAATGTCCTTTTCGATTTGATACTTCTCGAGGCCCGTCGTGCACACCTCAATGACCTCCTGCTGCATCTCCTCGGACATGTCCACGCTCTTGATCGTGATTTTGGGTTCGGCAGACATCTAAAATTCATGAAAAAAAAGGCAAAGAAAAGAGCCAAAAAGTCAGCGACGATAAACAGGCAAAAAAAAAAAGCACAATTATTGACAGCAAGGCACCCAGGGAGGAAAAAGAGAGCGTGACGTTGTCAAAGGTCCACGTTTGTTGCCAAGCCCCACGCCGCGACCATAAAACAACTACCTCGACACACGCTTTTTCCTCTCTTCTCTCTTTCTTTTTATCCTTTCTCGAGTCCGACGTGGCTCTTTACCTTTCAAAAAAACGATTTGTAAAAAAGACGAGAAAAAGAAGATGAGAAACGAGGAGAAAGGCTAAAAGTTTTTTTTTTATTTTGTTGCAAGCACGAGATTGGAGTTGCCCTCCTTGCGGGCTCTCGGGTCTCCTTTTTTTTTTGCTGTGTTGAAACTCCGAAATATTATGGCAGGCTTGCTGCGTGTCACCTGACCTTCTTTTTGACACCCGTTGTCAAGCCCGTCAAACGACGCGCCATTTGAACATGCTCGCTTGATCTTACGACAGCCCAAATAGCCGTCGCAAACGGTTGCCTGTCGACACAATGTCGCGTTTTTATTTCTCCCCCGGGCTTCGTTCCCCGTCTTTTGTGTGTGTGTGTGTTGGAAAGAGCCTCCTGCAGCTCGCGCACCCGGCCAATGGGTTGCCCCGCGGCCCCGAACAACCCACATGTGCCAATCCTAAAACGAAAAAAAAGGAGATCATGGACCCTGTGCTGAAAAAATGACCCGTTTCTGTCCCTGCTTTGCACGCACCTCGCACCAAAACAAGCACAAATCTCATGATCTCACGGATGCAGCATTTTTTATAGTGCACTCGTAAAAACCAGCCCATGGCCCCGCCCATGGCGCGATTTTGCATGTTTGACGCTTCGCCTGCGCGTCATCGCTCCCCTGCTCACGAGATCAAAGTTAGGATCGTCAGTGCTGTCGTGCAAATGCACTACGATCCCGCATCTCTCCCTGAAAAAAGCTGATCAACACCTTCAAACCAATAAAAAAAACAACAAAAAATGGGCTTTTTGTTGCCATATTGGCTTTGCTTACTGCATTTTGCACGCTATTTTCCGCGGCAAAGATGGCTGGTCTCTGAACATCTGACACACGGCGCAAACTTCATGTCCGTTTTGGCTAGTCAAGTCTCGAAACAAGCGCGATTTTGCTGGTTTTTTTTTTTCGTAAAATCAGCCATTGGTTCGTCCGCGTACTATAATACTCGAAAGCCAAGGAGAATGCTGACCAAGCCAATAATAGCATTTTTTGACGCTCCTACGAATAAAAATCGCATTCATTGCAACGATAAACGCCAAAAACCAGTGTTTCTGGTGATTGTGGTGCAATCATATGCGTAGAAACGAAAAAAAAAAGACGCGTAGGCAATCTATTTGGGGTGGAGTCGTGGTTTGAAAGTGTGGTAGCCAGGTGTTGGGGCAAGCGCTTATGGCAATGGCTCAATTCAATGTGAAAAGGCATTGTGCCGAGAAAGTTTCTCCACGAAACATTTTGGCACCCTTCGCTTTTTCCCCTGGAGACAGTAGGAGACAGCCCCTGCTCAGGCACAAAATCTCGACTCGCCCGAATCGCGAAGAAATTAACGATTCCAAGCGTCTTGCTTTCAGAATCTTTGTTTGGGCACTGAAGCGCTCTGCTCGTCGGGTTCGCAAGAAATTGATGGCCCTTTGGCCCGTGGATGGCTCGTCACGTGCTCATGCACCAAGGTGGCACGAACCTGCCGCAGTCGCTGGTCCAGCCATCGCGAATTGCGCAAGTTTGACATTTTGTTCGTTTTGCACAGCACTTTTATGTTCTCAGGTGCGTCAAACACGATGCAAATACTCTCCATTCCATTCTTTCGCTTTCTGGGTAAATGAAATAATGATGATCCATGAGGTGGTTCGTGTGGAATTTCACAAGGAGCGCTTTTTTGTCCTATTTAAGCCTCTTGTCGATGAAATTACTACTTGCAAGGGCACTGACACTTTGAACCAGTTAATCCATTGCATCTTGTTCGAATGAGTCCGCATCCGAGCCACCGCGACCCCTAAATGGCACGCAAAAACCATTTTCAAAAATTGCGATTTTTCCAAGGGGTGCAGTCGAGGATTTGAAAACACTGAAATATAAGTTCTCAGATCGCCGCACCTCTCAACCACATGGTTCTGCCACCAAAATAAACGATACAAATGCAATAAAAAGAGGGTATGAATCCGTTGGTTGCCGCGTAAAATGCTATTTGCGTGTTTTTTTCTCCTTAAGGCCAAGTCGATGAAAGCCGCGAAACAACAACCATCGGAAAGAGCACGACTTGCTGCGTATGGAAGTGACGATGATCACTGCAAAATACGCGTTCTAGGCGGTATAGATGTGAGCAGTCTGTTTGCGGGGGAACTTTGGCGCGTGATAAACCCGCGTCAGATGTAGCGTGACACGCGGCTCCTCTTCATCAAACATATGCCCCTGAGGTGCCTCTTGCTAGTGGACGCGTCGGCGCGGGTCTATGGAAGCGTGTTTCCCGTGCAATTCGCGCTTGAAATTAAATCAAAAACCTCGAATTGCTCGTTAACCACCAAATCGATTCCACTTGTTTTTGGTGTTTTCTGTGGTTTCTCCGTGCGGCGTCTCTTGTGTGCAAGTTTGGTGGAATTCTGGAGACTCATTTTTTCCATTTTGGTTTCGGCGGCTCGCCACGGCAAAAATTTGATTTGCGCGTGGTGTGCCTTAAAGATTTCCTACGGCTCAAAGTTGACCTTCATTCCGTGTTTTCATCTTGCTCTTTCACACTGACACACGCTTCGGACGCTGGGATACCTTGTTCACGAGAAAACGTGATTTTATGCTAAAATGCATTGTTTCAAGAAATTCTCTTGGTGAACTTGCGCGCATGGTCCCAAATTCGTACCAAGTTGATGATAAAAATCGAACCTCAATTACCACACGTTTTCTCGGCAATTGAATCACTGTAACGCCAGCAATCGCGAATTAATGCTCATTTGCATTTTTAGACATTATTGCTCAAGCGCTGATTGAGATGATGCACGTCAAACTTGCTCTCGATGCGGTTGACAGTCGCAAGGCGCGCTCGATGCGAGAATATGGGCAATCGTAAAGGCACTGAGGGAGAAGAGCATAATTTGTGCTGGCTTGACACACCGCTCAAGACAGCTTGCATGATGACGATCATATATTTGGAGCCGAACGCACTTTCAAGGGACGAGCGCGACGAGGTCGTCATATTGAGTGTTTTTTGACGCGTTTTGCTGATGGTCTTTGGTGAGCTAGTTAGCAAAAAGTGTCGGCTCTTCGGGCTGACCGCGTTTTCCAATAAAATATGCTAAAGGGGAACACCATGCACATTGAAAGAAAGCAAGATCACGGTCGTTTTGATGATTTGGTAGTATGGGCCAGGGGTGCCGAGGGTCGGCGGGCTTTGCAACAGGGTTGGATCCCCCCTTTTTTTTCTGTTTTTATGTTCATGTAGGCGCGTCGGGTTATCATGCGCTTGCGTGGCTGAAACCGCAATGACTAAGTGGCGCGGCTGCGAGGACACAGCATTGTCTTGGCATTTTTTTTATTGATTTGCCATCGCTTTGTTCCCATTTCATCGGCTAATTTGCTGCATGTCGCGCGTGACACCAGGTTGTAAAGTGGCGATGGCGAGACGCACGATTTGCAGGCCCGGCATGCGCGTCATGCGTCGAGGTATGGGCATGTTGGTCGATTATCAAGACAATGAAACGCATTTGACAAAAAAAAAAAAAAAGGACCTCTTGTCGCCCCCCGTGTCGTGAAGTGTGTTGCGCTAATTTTTGTTTTGGATCAGCCAAGAGGTTCATTGCCTGGGTGCTCGCTCGTGTCACCTTGCACAATTCATACATTGGCGACGCGGGGAGGGGGGCCATTCCTTTTTCTCCCTCATTTTAATACGACAGCCACCGTGCTAATCGAAAAAAATAATGGTAAGGCCACGCAGGTTGCATGAATGGGTGTGCGCGCTCCCAAATGCAGACGTCAGGCTAAAGAAAAGATCGTCGTTGTCGCTCCCAGGGTCCTGTGATGTTGTCGAGAATGGATGTCCAAGATTTTCTACCAAAATTGCGTCTAAAAAAAAACGCTGCATCCACATGAGGAAAAAAAAAAGGGCCCCCAAGCGCCCCCAATCAGACGATGCGACAGCCCTTTTGGGTGTCAATGAGATCAAGTTGTGCGGCAAACTAGCGGCCAAACTGGGCCACATTTGTTTGTTGATGCTGATCTCTCATCTGACAGAATCTTCTGTCGTCGGCATCTCTCACGATGGATTCTTGCACATTGAAGCGCAAGCAAAGCATTGGCATGTATAATTGGCAACAAACAAGGGTTGTAAACAAAGACACATTTTTAGACTGAGAAGAGAATGGTGTGTAATGAAAATGACGCCATGCACCATTCCTTTGCATGGCGACACAACTCTATCCTAATGATCGCCCCCGACCTCTTTTGGGCAGAATGCCCTGTTTTGGGCAAATTATGAAAAAAGTCGCCATACCAGAACAAGGCAATTGTCTGAATTGCTTGTTGCATAATAATGTATAAAAGGAGAGCTTGGCAATAGCCACCCCCCCCCCAAAAAAAGGATCTTCCTTGTTTTTCTTTCATTTCTCTCTCTCTCTCTCTCTTTGTCAAGGCAAGATGCTTTTCTCTTCTCGCAAGGTTTGTGTGGCTCTAATGATGTTGACGATGCTTGTTGCTGTTGTTGTTGCGGACGAGTCGTCGACGTCCAAGGCGGCGGGCACGTCGTCGCATCAGTGTCCCAAGATTGTGTGTCCGACGACGCAAGCGTCGCAGCCCAAATGTCCTAGCACGTGTGCCGATTCGTGCACGTTCCAGCCTGATCCATGCTGCCCTGGTGTGCAAGTGGCTGTCTGCGGGAGCAGTTCGTCGGGCGCGTCGTCCGGAGGTTCTGCATCGGCCACGGGCAGCGGCAGCGCGTCGTCCGGCGGCGCGTCGGGCTCCATGACCGCGACATCGATGCCATCGGGCTCGGCGTCAGCGTCTGGCAGCGGTGCAAGCACGGCGCCATCCAAGTCGATGGCCTCGAGCATGGAGCGTAGCGTCATTGCGCCCTTGTTGCTCGTCTTTTTGTCCATGCTCTACTTTTTGTAAATAAAATAAAAAGGAACCCCCATTGTGGTTAATGGCAGAATTGGGGAGCAAAAAGAACAATGGGGATGGGCCGTGAGCCCACTTTTTTTTTTTTTTTTTCGACGGGCGCAGCGGGCGCACAGGCTTTGGGGCCCGCTTTTTGAATTTCGATGATTTTCCCCCAAAAGTCGGCCTCCCCCCCCTTTTTTTTCTTTTGTTTCCTTTTCTTTACCAACTCTTTTTTTTTTCTTTCCACTCGTTTGTCTTTTTCGTCGTCCCCTTTCCTTTCCCTTGTCACTCGTTTTCCTTGGTTTTTGTTCGTTTTCTCTTTTTTTTTTCTCGTTTTTCTCCTCTCTTATACCAGTTCCCCACCTTCTTTTTTTTTTGACACATTTTTATTCTCGTTTTTCTTTTTTTGACGGTCGACATGGACTACGTTGGCAAGCTGCTGTCGTCTGTGCATACTTTTTATAATGATATCAATCCTGCGACGCTTTCCGGGGCCATTGATATTGTGGTTGTTCAGCAGGACGACCAGCAATGGGCATCGTCGCCGTTCCACGTGCGCTTTGGCAAGCTCAACCTGTTTATGGGAGCGAACAAGAAGGTACAGAACCAAAAAAAGACAAGCTGGACAAGGGCTCAACACGTCTTTTAAAATTTTCAGGTGACGATCAAGGTGAATGGCGAGGATGTGCCGTACGTGATGAAGGTCAGCGAGACGGGCGAGGCCTTTTTTGTCTTTGAGACCGATCATGATGTGCCCGAGGAGTATCAAACGTCCCCGCTTTTGGATGTCACCGAATCTGAGGTACAAAATTGGATGCCTTTTGTCATCATCACGGTCCAAAGAGGCCCCACACTCACTCATATCCCTTGTTTCTTCCTCAGGACCCGCCCTTTTTGGATCTTGGCGAGGCCACAAAGAAAGGTAAGCCATTGCATTTGGGAAAGAAATTAAAAAAAAAAAGACTCACCCTGCGTCTTTTTTATTTTTTTTATTTTTGTAATTAGCGCAAGAGCCGACCTCTAAAGACGATGACGATGAAGACGACGATGATGAAGATGATGGTCAGTTGCGTGAATCGGTGGAATTGCAATCGCCCAAGATGATTATTGAGGAACAGACGGACAAGATGGTGACTCATTTGAACGAGGCGCCGCCTTTTGCACACCACGATGGGTCGTCGACGCCTCCATTGCACGATTTGCACATTGACACGCACGCGGCGCACGTCAGCAACGATACCTACCACCTGCAAGATGGCTCGACGCTGCTCGAGCGCGTGTCGAGCGAGACATTGACCAAGGAGACGTTCATTGTGCGCCCGGAAGACGGCCAGACAGACAGCCTGTGGATGAATGTGACGCGGACCATCAGCACGGATCATCTTCATGCTCATCAGCCGTGGCATCATGCTCAAGAAGGCGGCGAACATGGATCCACCGTGCCAATGGCGGCAACGGGCGATGCCGACGACACACAATCCATCTTTTTGGACATTGCTGGGTACAAGTTGCGCGACGGCGATGAAAGTGACGAGAGCGACTCGCCTCGCGACGGCGAAAACGCGAAAAATACCAAAAATGCAAAAAACGACGAAAAAAGCGAAAAGGGGATGGAGACTTTGCACGACACGGCGACGGCCAAGTGGGAGGAGGCGGTGCGCGAGCAACGCGACAGCAACGCGACGATCCAGGTGCCCGAGGGCGCGACGTACCGCATTCAGCTCAGCACGTGCGGGTTTTCGTCGCTGGGCCATGATGCCGAGGCGAATGCGCAGGTGTTTGCGCAGCATCAAGTGTCGTTTAGCACATTTGTGCAAACACCCAATATTCTCAATGACAAGCAATTGGTGATCAAGCACAACGACCAATATTATGCTGCGGCCGACGGCAAGACGCCTGGCCCATTGTTCACCACATTGCTTGTGTTCCGCGAACCGGCACTCATGATGCACCATCAGCCCACGGACGCCACCACGTCACCCATCGTCGTCGACAAAACCAAGGATGACGACGCCTCTACACATCAAAATGACACGGCGGCTACCACGACATATCGTCTCGGCCGTGGATGGAGCCAATGGTTCCGTCGATCGTCCGTCAAGGGCGTGGATGAGCATGTGGTGGCTGATGATGAGGATGGCGATCATCATCATCACCATCATACCGCCACATATACAACGACCACCACGGCCACCACTGTTGGCATGCAACAACAGGCACCACCATCCAACTTGGACGCGCCTTCGGATCTAGCAAATACGGCGGAATTGGTTGCAAACAACGAGCCCAAGGCCGAGGAAGAGCCATTGGCGCCGTCAGTTGCGGTGTTTTCTTCTCGACGCCATTTTGTCAAGACGCTGCGGCTGACGTCTGACCAATTAAAGTCACTTCCGCTCAAAAAGGGCGTGAACACCATCTCGTACTCGGTGACGTCGGCGTACCAAGGCACCGCGACATGTTCTGCCAAGATCTTTTTATGGGATTCGAGCGTCAAGGTGATTATTTCAGACATTGACGGCACCATCACGAAATCCGACGCGCTGGGCCACGTGTTCACCATGATCGGCAAGGACTGGACCCATCTGGGCGTCGCCAAACTATACACAGACATCCACCACAATGGCTACCAATTCTTGTATTTGACCAGCCGCGCCATTGGCCAAGCAGATTATACGCGTGATTATCTTAAGCGCGTCACACAAAACGACTACCAGCTGCCCGATGGCCCCGTCCTCATGTCCCCCGACCGCCTCTTTACGTCGTTCCACCGCGAGGTCATTGTCCGCAAACCAGAAGTCTTCAAAATGGCCTGCCTCAAGGACATCCAGCGCCTGTTCTTCTCCAGTCATGCGGCAAAAGAGCCGTTTTACGCCGGATTCGGCAATCGCGTGACGGATGGCATCTCGTATCGCAGCGTGGGCGTGCCGGCCTCGCGGATCTTCACCATTGACCCGTATGGCCAGCTAAGACTCGAATTGCTACACGGCTTCCAGTCGTCATACGTCGATTTGCACGCCATCATCGACCAAATGTTCCCGCCACTGGCAAACGACAATGAAATCGAGGACCAGACGTTCAATGATTGGAATTTCTGGAAGACGCCTTTGCCCGAGATCGACATTGAGCTGCCCGTACCCGAGCCATTGTCGCCCTCATCGTCCATCTTTGCCACGGGCATGCCGTCGCCAACGTCGCCTACCTTGTCGACGGCATCGCTGCGATCCACGTCTCCCCCTCCTCGTCTTCCTTCTCCATTGCCCGTGTCGCCCAAAACAAAGCCAAAACCCATTGTCCCCGATATTTCCAATTTGCCGCGCGATGCCGTCATTGACACCACCCCATCGCTCCCGCCGCAACAACGCCAGGAGAAACAGAGCCTTTTGCGCCGCCTCACCTCCCGCACCTCGCTCTTATCCACATCCCCGCCACCCGCAACCTCATCGGCACCAGCCACACCTCCGTCGTCGTTCCTGTCGTCGCCATCCTCGCCTGCACCCTCCTCTTACTCGCTCTCCACGCCAATGGCAAGAGCGTCATCGCAGCTGCGCTCGCCTCTGCTCGCCACTTCTTCTTCTTCCTCTTCCACGCCTATCAAAGACGATAAGGGCACAAAGACCTTGGATTTCGAGCTGCTCGATGACGATGCATTTGATGCAACCCTCGACGCGCTTGAGGACGAAATCGACATGGATTCAATCCCCTTTATCTAGACTGTTTTTTTAATTGTACATTAGACATTTGCCAAATTTTGTTTTCAAAAGATACCTTTTGTAATAGTCGCCCCTCTTTTATTTCCCCTCTCCTACCTCCCATCCTCTCTCGGCTGTAATTTTATCAATCAATGTGAAAGTATAAAAAAAAATGGGGGGGGCGCCGGCGGCGCCATTTATTTGTTTATTTTATTCATCAAACACGGTGTTAAACCGAGGACCAAAGGTATCGTGGTGGCCTTCCTTGTGAAGATCACCATAGTGGACGGATTGCAGGTTTGGGTTGTAGTGGTGCTCCATGGCGCTTTGATTCTCCGTATTGTACATGGCGTGCACGCTATTGGTATAATCTGGGTCTTGCGCCGACGCGCCGACCGAGCCGCTGCTCTGTTGCTGCTGCTTGGATCCCGTCACCAACGGTCGCTGCGCAGCGATAAGCATTGGCCGCACTGCAGCGAGTCTTGGACGTGTCACCTGAAGAGCTTTGGATAAGGTCATGGAATGTTAAAAAAAAAAAGTAGAATTAAAAAAAAAAAAAAGGGACTGGGAAAATAATCGCTTTTATACGTACGATTTGCCGACAGGGCCCCTTCTCCAGTGTGGGAATTGAGTTTCTAAAATGGGGCAAACGTGCGACAAACAATGTGCATGCTGGAACAAATAAGATTTTGTTGAGGAAAGAGAGCAAAACGACATGCAGTGTGTCGACAAAAGGGAGGCGGCAAAAGAAAAAAAAAAAGTGGGTTCTTTCCGAGGTTTCCAGTGCATGGATTTGTGTGTGTGTGTGCGTGTGTGCTCATTGTTTATTTGGAACGATTTTTTTTTTCTGTGCGATTGGTTGCCAATGGACAGGGGGGGGAGGACAGCAATCATATAAATATATAAAAAAAAAAAGGAGGGGGGACAATGTCTAAATGATAGAGAACAGGGCTTGGGGTGCGCGCCCAACAAGTGAATTCGCCGGTCGGACGATGGAACCGCGTCATGCCGCCAGCACCGCCGGCCAGACAACCTTTTTGTACGCACACATGAACCGAAAGCGACGATGACAATGATAAAATAATGCGCCCGTTCCGTACATCGCAACGTGTAACCTTGCACAATAGAAAAAAACAACGAGTGATCAAGAAAATCCACGATTTGAAAAAAAAGGGGGGGGGGAAGGGGACATCCCATGGGTGAAACGCCAAGAATTTTGTTTCCAGGCACAAAATTGAAAAGATGAGGGAGTGGTAGAGGAGGGGGGGGAGAGAGAGCGCTGCATTAGGAGATCACGAACCCATCTCGGTGCTTTTTCCAAGCTGTTGGGCGAGTCCAGAACGTCCAGGGCCCTGATTTTCGCTTTTTTCGTCTCTTTTTTTTATGATTGCATGTAGCCCAAGAGCAACCCGCGGCCCGAAATAATCACGGCAATGCTATAAATGACACTGCTAATCATAAAGGTCATGGCCATCACCAAGTTCATGCGGCCCCACCACGCCTCGTACACATTGAGATGGCCAACACAGCAACAGGCGCCAAAGAACCAGAGAGGGGGGCAGAACCTGGGCACAAACAAAAGAGTGAGACAAAGAGGGGGTCCCAAAAGACCGCCCCACGTGGCCACGACGCTTCCATTCCTCTTGTCTCGGGCCAAAAAAAAAAAATGCAACAGCAAGCTGCTTGTGTTCCCCTCCCCCCTTGCGTCTTCTTTTTACCATCCAAACAAGAAAAAAAGCAGCGCCAGTGGGAAGCGTCGATCCGTTCGCACGGCGTCTGTCAGCAGCGCCACACGTTCGGGATCGACGTGGCTGGTCGTCGTGATGATAATTGCCCGATGCTGCTGAGGCATGGCACCGTATTGACCTGTGGACTCGGCATACGAGGGAGGCGGCGCCTCGTGGGGGTCATGTGGTCCTTGTTGGCCGCTCGGCCGAGATGCACTAGGTTTCTGCGTGCTCATCGCTTTTTACCAGTAGTAGTGGGAATCGATGCAATGGCAACAATAGACAAAAAAAAAAAAAAAAGGGAACAAGAAAGCAAATGTGAACCCAGCTCCGCATTGGGGCATTTTTTTTTCCGCGTGCGACTGAAACAACGCCTGTTCGCCAATTTTTTCATGCCGTGGCGAGGACCATCTGCGGTCCAGCGTGATGCGATCACGCCCTGAGCAAAAGCAGTCGTATCCACATCAACTGATCGTGCTGCACGCCAATGGACCACACCCGACCGAGGCTCCGCGCCCTTTTTTGCAACGCGACTCGCCAAAGGATGCACTCGTTTATCTCTACCTTGCACGAGCGTCCATGTGACACGCGCACATTTACGCACTCGTAAAATTCCCTGTCAAACAAGTCATTCTCAAAAATGGCATGGGATTCCGCAATGGTTTTCCTGACGCGCAAAAAAAAAAAAGGAAAAACAGCGTGAGCGCGTAATAAATTCACAATCCCGCCCGATTTTCACGCACACGGATAGAACGGCGGAGTCGTCTTCAATCACATTGCTAGCTTCAGGGCTGCGCAATGACCAGAAACATGGACTAGCCATGGAGGTACAGTACAACTTTTTCGCATTTTTTACCATTTTCTTGTCATTCCTGATACACCATCCACCTTTATAATAAAATCCCTAGTGGTGAATGCATTATTGTGTCTACTGCCACCAGGCTGCTCTTTTGAAGACCTCATGGAAAACGCTGATTGCGTGTGAAATGACTATTTCCTGGCTACAGTATTCATCTCATGCATCATACTGTAAACAACTATTTGATTTGTTGCCTCAGTGGCCAGAACTTGATGCACGCTGTCCCTTCATGAATGCCTGCAGCAGTGCGTTGCACAGCATGTAAAGCACACAATTGCATTCAAAATTAAAATGCGCGTTTTCCCAACTTTGCCGGGCGCTTGGTTTGCCTCCGGAATTTTTTTTACAGCCTACTGTACCTGCCCACCAGTGAATGATTCGTCACAGGATGAACTGCAACAGCAATGCGTCGAGAACACCGCCCGATTTTTTCAGCCTGCAAATCGCCCAAAAATGTTCTCTTTGTACTACTGTACAGTATTTTGCATTCATCTCGCCATCGGCTTGGTTGAGCGCGCTCAAAAATACAGTACAGTAACTGCATAGAATTCAGCGCAAGAAGATTTGCAACAAAAAAGCTTACATAAAACCCCGAAGCGCTACGACCACTTTTAAAAATTCAGAGGTCACTCAGGGGTCACACATTTCAATCTCAGAAAAATCCAAATTTGGTAAATTTCGAACTCCGAGTGATCAATGCATCCGAGACAGGCAACTCCAACAATTTGCTATTGGCAGACAAAATGGCAGGTCGCCCCAACTTTTAGAAAAATGCCCAAAGAGTGGCGCATGAACGGCAATCGACTGAGAACAATGCCTACTTTGGTGCGAATTTTTTTGCAAAAATTTAAGATTTGAGACTTCCAAATTAAGGTGGTGAATTGCATGGAATTTTTATTTTTTTATTTTCATACTGTAAGTATCGGATCAAAGAAGAGCGACTGGATGGATAATACTGTATGTTTTTCGTATGCTACAGTATTCACGTAAAGTGAGGCAATTTTCAAGTTGTTACTGTAGTTTTGGTCTTAATCATGTGTTAAAAGGGTGGTGGGTTATTATGTGGATGACGAATTTCCTAACCCGCCATGCCCTTTTTTACAGGGGATGTTGTGGAGGTTTCGTCAATGCCACTTTCAGTGGCATGTAATGTGTACAGTATCTGTAAGATTGAGAGTAGTGTCATCGACGTTGTTGCTTTGTGATGGCAGTATGGGGTTGTTGCTGTCAAATTGATGTTTTCCGCTAATCTTCTTTATTCCTTTTTTCCGTGAGCGGAACTGGTGTTTCGTGAGAGGCGTATGGATTGATGACAGGACCCGGATTCAGGAGATACTGAATTTCATCGTCATCAATTTCGATGAAGCTGTATGTTTCGATCGCTGTCCGAGAGATCGTCCTTTTGAGGCTCGTCGGCTGTAGGATCATATTCGTCATCGTCAGAATCGATCGTGTTGGAGGGGTTTTCAGTATTGATAGGTGTAGCCGTGGATGAGATACTGTAGCTGGAGTACTGTAGAGGTGCTAGGGGTAGTGGGTTGGGTGGGGGTGAAGGAAGGTTGGGATTCGTCAGCGAGTTTTTTGAGATGTGCTAATTTTTTCTTGTTTTGGTGCGTTTTTGCATTGATTCATAAAATTTTTGTTGAGGGGTAGGGATAGGGGTAGGCACAGAGGCAATCTGGACATCATTGTCGAGGTCGTTTTCCTCGAGGGTCGCGAGAGGGGCGAAACGAGATTGATGAAGCTCGTTTGGTGGAGGGCTGTCTGTTGTGGTGTACTGTACATACTGTTGGGGATATTCAGTGGTGTTTTACGAGGTTTTTTGATGGTGGGAGATCGCGTTTTGCATTCAGTGGGCGCGAGGTGACCGTACGTGTCACAATGGAAACAACGGGTAACCGCCTTTTTCTTAGGGCATTCGCGGATAACGTGATCTTCGGCATGACAATACTGTATCGGCACCAGGGTTTCATGGTGCGTGTCACAACGTGACAATAATTGCTGTTATTCGTATTGTCGTCAGTTTCATTACCCAAATTCAGCACATGGCCAATCTCCGGGTAATCTTCGACGTCATAAAGTTGCTGGATGAGGGCATATCCGTTTCATTTGAACGAATTGTTGGCTTTGTCGCGTATGAGGCCAACGTCGATGATCTTGCATGCCGAAGACCGACAGGGCGTCAATGAGATATTTGTCGTTAATTCGTAAACATGGTCGTGTTTAAAATTGGGAATGTTGGATAAATTGATATAGATGACTTTGCCCACGTCATCGAGGGCATGCTTGGGGACAATTGTGATCCTTTGTTTTCTGTACGACAAGCCGAACATTTCCATCTTGACCTCAGCTGCCACAGATGCTGGGTAAACTTCAAGGTTCTAAGGTCGTTTTTCATACGTGCGGGTGCGAACTTGCAAGATGTGATCTCTTGGAAATTGTTCAAAGAGGAGGTCAATATGATCATCAGGGTTAGGAATGTCTGGAATGAGGCCGATGTCAAAGAGGAGAGCGCCATCGGAGCGGGCCACTCTCAAGAGATTGGTCGAAACAGCGGTAAAAGGGGTGAGGTCATGTTTTTTTTTAGGTTTTTCTGGGGTGATTAACGATTGCTTGATGGTCGGTCGTGGAGTGTTGTTGGTGTTGGTGAAGATGGGTGGAGTGGGTGTGATGGGTACGCCCACAGATTGTTGCGAGGAGCCAGCGTTGGCGACGTTGGCATAAGTGCGAGGGATTGGGGTTGGATGCGGCGATCCAAGGTTGGGTTCCGGAGGTTTAGCAGAAAGAGCCATGAGGTGCTGTAATGTTTTTTTTTTTTTGCTTGGATATAGAGCAGTGCGACGCGTGAAATAAAGAAAAGGAAATTTACGCGCAAAAGGCGCTTTTCAGCTCGCTCTTTTTTTTTTTTCTTTGGCAGCGGATGGCAAGTTGCTTCCCCGCTTCGCCTTATTGCTGTAGGATGGTTCGCACCGTCAAAAAACGCGCTTTCCATGAGAAAAGTCGCGTTGTTGGTGTTTTTGGCAGATGTGCAAGACGAGCGTAGCGTGGCAAGTGAAACGTGGCGCGTGCGCGCGGCGCTATGCATGAAAAATAAGCTCCAGGGGCCTGGGCCCCTTCTTTTTTTTTGCATTAGTCCTGGGCTTGCGCCACCGGCGTGTTTACAAGCATACAAACCATTTACAAGCGGATTATCCGTGTCAGTGGCCATCCAATTGGCAAAAAAGGACCCATTGACACGTCCATCGCACGCTGAATCGTGCCATTGACAAGGATAGCAGGGGGGCGGAGCTCGGTTTGGCGCACAAATGTCGTTTAAACTTTGTTTTTTTTTTTCTTCCACTTCTTTTCGTCTTTTTTTTTTTTTTTTTTTTTTTTTTCAGCCCATGTTAGCAGCTCGACATCTTCGTTTGGGCGTCTTTCAGTCGAAGCACCTGTTGCAGCGCCGCGGATTCCACGTATCGCCGCGCGTGCTTCAGCAGCAACAGCAGCAACAGCGTAAAAAGACGCTTTATGGTAAAAAAAAAATAATAATAAGAAAAAAGAGCGCACTTGCGATTTTTTCATAACGCTCACGACGCTACTTTTTTTTTTATTCTCATGGCAACCTACAGAGGCTTGGACGACGACAGAGACCAAGTGGTACCCGATCCCTGTTGGTCTCGGCTTGCTTGTTATCGGCTATATCCAATACAGGCGTGTTGTGGAGCGCGAGGAGAAGCGTCTGGCACAAGAGGCGCAAGAGCCAAAGTACAAGGCGACCGGACCTTGGCAGGTAAAAAAAAAAAAAAAAAAAAAAAAAAAAAAATCAATTGATTTTTTTTTTGTTGGTGGCACGCACACCAAGGCGCGGCCATTCGTGGCAACAAATGCATTGGCATTTTTTTTGATCCAATTCGTCCGCCAATTGACGGTTCTCCATTGATTTTTTTTGCCTTTTTTTTCTTAGGTGCACGTTGCGGCGGCGATGCCTCTGCGCACCATGTCGCGCATCTGGGGCGCGTTCAACTCGCTGACGATCCCGACGCCATTGCGCCCTGCGGGATTCAAGCTGTACAGCTGGCTCTTTGGCTGCAATCTCGAGGAAATGAAGAATCCGGACCTGTATAGCTACCCGAATCTTGCCACGTTCTTTTACCGCGAATTGAAGGACGGCGCACGACCCTTGGCGTCATCCACGTTGGTAAAAAAAGAAAGAAAAAATCAAGGCTTTATTTGCCTTTTTTGCTTTTTTTTCTCACATTTATGATTTTTTTTTGTGTCGATTCGCGCGTTAGGTGTCGCCGTCGGATGGTCGTGTTTTGCACTTTGGCCAGGTGGAGGAGCGTGAGATTGAGCAGATCAAGGGCGTGACGTATTCGCTTGATGCGCTTCTTGGGCTTGACGAGGACAGTGTTGGCCCGTCGCAAGACGCCGTGATGGGCCAAGATTCGATTGTGGTGGACGAAGACGAGTTTGCCAATGTGAATGGGATCCAATACTCGCTGCACGACCTGATTGGCACGGAGAAGAGCGTGCGCGCGTCAGGCAACGTGGGCGCCGATGGCCTGAGCAAGTCGGAGGCGCAGATCCCTGTCGATCGCGAGCGCCAGGTGATGCAAGAGACCGATCTCGAGGTCGTCAAGGATCACCATGGCCACGGCGAGCACAAAGTCAAACCGGGCCACGGTCTGTTCTTTTGTGTCGTGTATCTTGCCCCAGGCGACTATCATCGCTTCCATGCCCCCGTCAATTGGGTCGTACAGACGCGTCGCCACTTTGCCGGTAAGGATTTCGCAAAAAAAAAAAAAAAAAAAAAAAAAGGGAGCCAATGGTGCAGGAAACTCATTTTTTTTGTCTTTTTATTCGGCAGGTGAGCTGTTTTCGGTGTCGCCCTACTTTGTGAACCTGCTCAAAGACCTGTTTGTGCTGAATGAGCGTGTGGTGCTGCTGGGCAAGTGGCGATACGGGTTCTTTTCGATGATCCCTGTGGGTGCCACCAACGTTGGCTCCATCAAGATCAACTTTGACGAGGTAAAAAGGGCAAAACTAAACAAAAATGTGTGCCAACTCCTTTTTTTTTTTTTTTTTTTTTTTTTTTTTCTAGGCGCTCAAGACGAACCGCAAGGAGGACATCCCCATGGGCACGTATACGGAGGTGACGTATCGCGCGGCCAGCCAGCGCCTTGGCGGGCGGCCCGTGGAGCGCGGTGAGGAAATGGGCGGATTTTACCTCGGATCGACGGTCGTGCTCGTCTTTGAGGCACCGCTGTCGTTCAAATTCAATGTCAATGCTGGTCAATACATCAAGATGGGCGAGCCGTTGGGTGACCTCGACGATGAGGAGGATTCCATGTAGATTTTCTTTTTTTTGCTTTTTTTTTGTAAACTTGGATTATCAAGCACTTTTGTGCATAGACGACAACAAAAAGTATGATCGACATTGGACCATGGTGGCAATTGACTTGCATGAAAGCGCTGGGAGGGGGGCAAGTGAAGTGCTTGCAAGAAACAAGGATAAAGGGGAGATGTGCGACCAAACGCTTGCAATTCTCTTTGTTCTCGGTACATCTTTCTCACACGCGTCACACAAGCTCACGTACACATACGCACGCGTTGCGATTGCATTTGGGCGCACGCGTTCTCCGGAAAAAAAAAGGAGGCGGGAAAAAGAGGTGGTGGCGATATTTTCGGAAGACGGCGGATGTAGACCAAGATCCACGTCTGGTTTTTTTTTTTTTATTACACAACATTCTCCTTGACGATAAAAAAAAAGGAGCGCGATAAGCGGTCAATGCCAGTGCTTTACTGCATTATTATGGGCCGTGGCAGCTATTTTGTGCACTTTTTTTTTTTTTTGCCTTGCGTGCCACGTGTTCCAGAAAGGATCGACTTTTTCTGTGACACGCTTCTTGATCATCCTCATCCCAGACGACGGTGCAACACTCCCCTTGCCTCCCTCCCTGTTTGTCGCCCTTTTTCCCGTCATTTCACGTCATCCAAGGACACACTGGATAAAAAGTCACGTGTTTGATGCTATTGATGCCTCTTTTTTTTTTTGGCATTGGATCCAAGGAGAGGAGGCATTCAATCATGGCAAGGAGGGGGAAAGGAGAAAGGGGGAAAAAAAGGATTGGAGGTTGGCCGAACCATTTTGGCCGACCTGGCCTTTTTTTGCCCATCGTACTGGAGGTGCCAAAATGGCTGCCCTGCCGTCCCCCCCCCTTATTTCCAGATTCTCCTTGAGAACAAAGTTGACAATATGATGATGGATGATCTTTTTGTCATTTCAATCTCTCCTTTTTTTTCTTCTTTCTCTATTTTGTCATTGTTACCCCCATTGACTCTTTTTTTTTTTATTTCATGGCGGCAACGACGTATTGGTACTCGACGGACGGGCTGGATCGCAAGCGGCTATCGGACCGGCACGTGCCGTTCCTTGACGAGGCGTTTTTGCAGCAAAAGCGCGTGGAGATTTACGACCCCGATGCGTTTGGCGACACTGTCGCGTTGGCTTGTCCGCACTTGGGCACGATGACGGCTGGGGACATTCATTACGGTCTGTATCGGCAGCCGTCGCTATGGCAGCCCGAGGATGATGGCCTGGATTGCATGCTTTTTGATGACGAGCGTAGTACAAGCTTGGCCGTCCCGCAACACAAACGAGCTTCGGACGCCGCCACCACCGTCCTGCATCACCACCGTCGACATCCATGGTTCGTGGACCATTATTGCTGCATCATCAGCTGATAGGGTGGGTCCGCCCTTGGCTATTGCCCATTTTATGATTTGCCCCCTCCGTCAAAAACACCTGTTGTACCATAGAAACCTCTTTTTTTTATTCATTTACAATCATGCACACACTCGCTTTAATTGATTTCGATAAACAAACAGCACGTACACGCCACGCACCCGAGTGCAGATCCTTTGTCGTCTGAATAAGGCACGCGACAAAATGCAAAAAAAAACAAGCAAAAATTGGCGGCGCTCGACGGAGTTTTGCCTCCCGGGCGTCTTGGCGAGGAGCGCGCATAAAAAAAAAAGAGGCACCAGTTCCACGACCTTCTTGAGTTTTATTTCTCTTTCTTTTCCCTTGTTTTTCCAAAATATACCCTTTTTTCATGGACAAACGCGTCTTTTACGGTCTCTGTGCGGCTTTTGTACTGCTATCGTGCTTTTTACCGTCGTCGCCCGAGCCTGTGAACCTCATGACCAAACCCGCTCATCCCTCGGTAAACGACCCCTGTTGCAAAACGACGAACACTCACTTTTTTTTTTTTTTTTGAAAGTGTTCACACGTTGGCCTCTATGACGACCAGTGTGCCTTTGTGAAAAAGGCATGTCAAGGCTACAGCCGCTATTACCTCGAGTTTTATTACTGCTCCGACGTGTGGCAGCCATTGTCGATATTTTTGCTCGTACGAAACCCCCTTTGCCCCTCGTTTTTTTGCCTCCTGTCGCTCCCTTACCCTTTTTTTTTTTTTTTTACGCGTGGCTTTTTTCTGGCCTCTTTTTGCTCTTTGGTGCCGTGAGCGTGGCGGCCTCGGATTTCTTTTGCAAGTGGGCTCCATGATGAGACGCGTATTTTTGCTGATCCCCTTTTTTTCTGCATCTGTAGGTCCTAATTTGCAGACGATCTCGACAAAGCTCCAGCTTTCTGAGAGCATGGTAGCGTAAACAAAGCGGCAGGTCACTGTATCATAATATTTATCTTGGTTTTTTTATTTTTTTCTAGGCTGGTGTGACGATTTTGGCTTTTGGCAATGGCAGCTCTGATCTGTTTAGCACGTTTAGTGCGATGAACAGTGGGTCGGGGTCGTTGGCGATTGGTGAATTGATTGGGGCCGCGTTTTTTATCGTTTCTGTTGTGTCGGGCAGCATGGGGATCATCCGGCCGTTTCGATCCAAGCGCATCACGTTTATGCGTGATGCATCTTTCCTGACGGGCGCCATCTGCATGATCACATGGATCGTCTACCACCGGCGCATCTATTGGTACCATGGTCTGGGCCTCATTGCCTACTACATCACGTATGTTGTCCTCGTTGTCGCAGGCACCTACTATTTTCCCGACAATGATGCCGCCATGGCGCCACCACCGCCACCGCCGCCATTGGAACACAAATCCATGCCATTGGACACGGATGACGACGACCTGCTCGATGAGGCCGCACCACTTTTGGGTAAAAAAAAAAAAAAAAAAAAAAAAAAAAAAAAAAAAAAAAAAAAAAAAAAAAAAAAAAAAAAAAAAAAAAAAAAAGAAAAGAAAAAAAGAGCGATAAAATAAAAACACCAACAATATGACTTTTTTTTTACAGACGTGGATCCCAAGCAAGCAGTGCCTGAGCAGCCGTCAAGCTCACGGGCGACGAGTGTGCATCATTTGGGCCATGTGATCCGGCCCGTGTCCATTCGCTCGGCATCACAGCAATCCGTCATCTCGTCGATGCGCTTTGGGTCGTCCATCTATGGCACGCATACAAGCGCAAGTGGGTCCATTGCCTCGCGGTACAGCCGCATGCCGCTTGCACCGCGTGTCGGCATTCGCACATCACTTTTTAGCGCAATTGAGGTAAAAAAAAAAAAAAAAAGGAACGCGTAAAAATAGCCCATTTTAACATTTTTTCGCTCTCGTCCTTTTTTCTTTCGCGGTCTTTTTGTTACAATTTGTCCTCTACCTAGTTCCAAGAGCAAGTGAGCTCGATTCGGCGCGCCAACAGCACGCAAGTGATTCTTCCGACAACGAATTCGTCGCACGCGTCGTTCCAGGGGTGGCCACGCGCGGCCGATTATTCTGCACCGACGCTTTTGCCGCCGCCGGCGTTGCCACCGTCGTCAATGTCGTCGGGGCAAGCGAACTCAGCCTCGACAACGGTGAATGGCGCGCAATTGCATCACTTAGTCGTTCCCGCCTCCAACCACACAACCCAGACTTCACGCGACGATTACTTTTCATACATTTCGGCACACCAGAGCAGTATGGCGCAGCAGCCGCAGCCGCAGGCATCACTGTCGCCCCCCGAGCCACAAAAAGCTTCAACTACAGGTTTTCCTCCGGCGCCGGCCATTGTCGTTGCGCCTGTGGCCGACGAGGAGGTTGAAAAGGACACAAAAGACGCGTTACTCGAAACACCACTCCCACCACTACCAGCAGCTCATGGGCCACATGGAGGTGGCGGCGGCAGCAGCAGTAGCCATGTTTTGAGCCCAGCTCTGTCGTTTTCGGCGGATCCGTTAAAACATTCGTCATATGGTGTGTCCATTGGGCCTCTTTCTGTTCCTTTGGACACGTACTTGTGGTGGGAGGATGTGATGTTGACATTGTTCCCGCCAATGCATGGATGGGCCACAAAAACGACATTTGCCAAGCTGAGCTCGTTGGTAGCTCTACCGCTCGTGTTTGTCTTTACGCTGACGCTGCCCGTCGTAGAGAGCGACGATATCCGCATTGACGACATGGAGGTGCTGCCGCCCACTGAGGAATTGATGGCCGATTTGCCTGACGACCACCATTTGCACCACCAAAACGCACACCTGTCCACCTACATGGCCACTGCCACCACCACCGCCCACCCAAACTCGGCGGGGCCCAGCCACCACTCGTCCCTGGGTGTCCCTGACCACACTTTGAATAACAACAATCATCATAATGCAACAAGATCGTCGCCAACACACACGCACACCACTAATTCGCCGCGCCATGCTAGCCCCATCATGCATCAGCCGCAGCACGACCCTATGGTGGCCATTGACACCAGCTTTCTGCTGGACGACCCCTTGATGGACGAGGAAATGCTGCAAAACGAGTGGTGTCAATGGCTTGTCATTGTCCAGGCTGTGTGCTCCTGCTCCTTTGCTTTCCTTGTCATGGTTTGTAAGAAATCTAAGAAAAACGACGCGTTGACGCGTCAGAAAAGCGCGTCGTATACCTGAAATTGCCCATTTTCTCATTTTTCTCCTTTTTTTTTTTACACAGTGAATGGATTCCTTTCCGTCAACTTTTTGCCTGTGGGCGTATTCATTGGATGCGTGCTTGGGTTTGCTGTGTTCCTGACTACGAATGAGAAACAGCAACCTTCGTGGTATTGGCTGCTATCGTTTGTCGGCTTTGCGATTGCGTTGAATTGGATTTTTTTGCTGGCCAACCTTATGGTTGGCATGCTGCAGGCGCTCGGCGCCATCTTTAGCATAAGCGAGGCCATCATGGGGCTGACCATTTTTGCGGTTGTAAAGCCAAAGAAAAAAAAAGAAGAAAAACATGATCGTTTGAGACGCGACTCACGCTTTTTTCTTTGAATTGACCATTCAGGGAAGTAGCATTGGTGATCTCGTGGCCAACACGGCCATTGCCAAGGTAAAAGGGTGGGGGGGGGAGAAGCTAAAATTTATTTCCGACGCGCATTGACGGCGTGAACGTGCATGTTTTTATCATTAGATGGGTTTCCCGACGATGGCCATCTCGGCCTGCTATGCTGGGCCGCTACTCAGTAAGTCCACTTTCAAACGTGGCAGGCTTAAAAAGAAAAAAACACGAGCAAGGGGAGGGGGAAATGGTTAAAATGGGGCTAAAATGGGGTTCAATGGCCCTTTTCGCTTTAAATTTATCGTAGACATGGTGCTTGGTGTCGGCATTTCGTCTGCGTACCAGACACTGTCGACGGGCCAGCCGTACAAGCTGGACATTGCGCCGACAATCCTTGTTTCGTCGGGTGGTCTGATTGTGGTGTTGCTAAGCACGCTGATTGTGGTGAATCTCAATGGCTATTATATGAACAAGGAGCTTGGATGGTGGATGATCTCGGTGTACATTGTGTGTTGTCTGTTTGACGTGCTGCTGGAGATGGATCTCCTTTGAAAAGTAGTAAAATAATAAAAATGACATCTTTTGCGCCATCACGAGCAACAGAGCGGGAATTGAACATGGGCCAATCAAGGAGGACCGCAGGCAAAGGGCGCGACAATAGCAAGAGGGAAAAAACAATGGCTCAATTTCACTCTGTTCTCTTTTTTTTTTCTTTCCCTCTTTTGCTTTCTACACACTTGCTCTCCTTTTTTTTTTTTTTTTACTCTGTTCTCTTTTTTTTTTCTTTCCCTCTTTTGCTTTCTACACACTTGCTCTCCTTTTTTTTTTTTTTTCTTCTTGCCTTGCTGTCTTTTGATACACTTGATATCTAGCTATCCGTTCCGCTCCCCCCGCTCTTGAAAAAGTCCCCCCTCATCCTTCTTCATGGTCGTGCAATGGTAAAGTATTCTTGATGCGAGCGTGCAAGTGCTCAACAAGGCAAGGGAGAGCGAGCGATGTTCTCTCTTTTTGTGTGTTTCTGTTGCTCATGAGAGTATTCAAGAGGCCGTGGTGCGATGGGGAACCTGATCGTGGAGCACGCGTGTGGGGGGTTTTGCTTTGTTTTCTGTCTTTTGTCATTTATCGCTCACATGCATTGCAAATAGGATATGGCATCACTCAAGCAAGACAGTCATTCGAAGGAGCCTGTGAATTTTCAAGTGACATACGACCCGGAGCTCGATAAAGCACGCCCAAGGCAACACAAGCATGTCATTTATCGCTACAAAAGCCAAAATGTAGGCCAATTGACATCACCAAAAGCGCCAAGACGGATGGACTGATTTTTTTTCTCTAAAAACATAGGACGAGCAGGTCGACCTCGTCGATCCGAGGCGACGATACCCCGAGTACGGCAAAAAGATGGCCAAAGGCAGGATGAAATATCGCCCAGGTCTCTCTCACGTTGCCTTCAAGGTAAGTGGGTGTAGAGACACAATAGAGAAAAGAGAGAAAAAGATCGAAATGAACGAAAAAGAGGAGAATCGCGGGTTGAGCGCGTTTTTTAAAGCGCCCTTTTCTTTTTTTTTTCGCGCTTCGCGCTTTTTCTTCTTTTTCTTCTAAGTACGACGAGCACTCTGTGGGGCCCAAGCCCTTGGCGATGGTACTCGTGTCGCACCTGACGCCCACGACCACGGAATCGCAGCTGGCTACCTTTTTGTCCGTCTATGGCCCGGTCGAGCGCATCGACATCCAAAAACACTCTGCAACCGGCGGATCGCTAGGCATTGCGCTCGTTGGGTTCTCCGACATGAGTGCTGCGCGCCTCGCCGTGGCAAAGGGCAATGGCCGCAAAATGGTGGCCAACCCCGTCAAGCTCGAATTTGACAAGTCAGGTAACACGATCAAAATAGAAAAAAAAGGCGCAATTTATCCCTGACACTGCTTTTTTTTCCCCTTTTTTTCTATTTCATATCTTCTTTTAAAAAAAGGTGACAAGCTCAAGAGTGCCGTTGCAGCGGCCATGGCCCGTCTCAATGACATGGAAAAAGCATCGGCGGCATCCTTGTCATCTTCATCGGTTGCTGCCGCAGCACCTCCCCTTGGCGATCGCTATGCGGTCAGCGGCAGCGGCAGAAGCAGCAGCAGAGACGCGTCGCGGCGGACAAGTCGAGGTGGCGACTATTACTCGCGCAATTATGAGGACGACAGGTATCGATCGCATTATGACGACCGATATGATCGTTACGACTACGATGACCGATACGACGACCGCTACGACCGACGCCAATCACAGCGCAGCCGCAGCCGCGGGCGTGGCGATCGCAGTGATCGTGGCGACTATTATAGCCGCGACTATGATTATGATGACGCGAGGCATTGGGATCCGCGATACGGCACAAGCAGGCGTGATAGGGATACACGACCGCCACCGCGAGACCGCGGCTATCGTGAGGTACGAGAGAGAGAGAGAGAGAGAGAGAGACGGGGAGAAAGAAGAAATGGACGCAGGGCTAAACATGCATTTCTTTTTTTTTTCTTTTTTAGAGCTCATCGTCGTCGCCGGACCTTCCAGCGCTCGTCATTTCACGGAAACATGTGCCTTTTGGCCGGACCATCATGGAGGAACTGCGCCAGGTGTTTTATCCTTATCACTTTATTGACGTAAGATCGCGTTTTTTTTTTTGCCGTTTTTTGTTGATTTTTTGAGAATGCTTAATTTTTTTATTTCAATAGATTTATCACGACGACGACGACTGGTATGTGGTGTTTGAGTCGATTTCGCGCGCCAAGCAAGGACTTGCGGAGCTGCAGGGCCAATCTGTGTGGCAATACGCGCTGCACATGACATTGCGCGACAACAACAGTATGATGATGACCAATGGCAGCAAGCCGGCGTCGTCGACGTCGTCGCCGGCGCACTCACGAAAGCCGAGCATGTCACGTGTGCCGAGCGCGACACCGTCGTCCACGGGCTCACCCGCGCATTTCGGCGCGTCACGGCCGCCAGATTCTGGTCCCGCGACCAATGGCACATTTGCGAATGGCGACGATCGGCTGGATGCACTGCTTTTGGGCGATCAAGGCCGGGTTGACACGCTTGATTTGGCGGCGCAGGCCAAACACCGGCTTTTCAAGGATTTAATCAAGGTCGTTGCACGCGACGTCAAGAATCGCGTGATTGGCCCGTGTATTTACGACGTGCTGGACAAGGCACGCGATGCCAGGGCCGCATCTACCAGCCAAGTCAAGATCATGGACGTTTCCACCCATATTGCTTCGACGCTCGCCGCGCAGGCTGCTGCGCAGCAACAACACGAACCAACGACAGACAGCGAGGACGATGACAATGATTACGACGACATGGACCGTGAAGATCATCCACAGAACGGCGAGGAAGACGACAAAACGCGGCCATTGAACGATTTAAATCATGTCTCCACCGACGCGGCCACATCCACCCCTTCTCAACACCCTTCGATTCCCGCCGAGCAAGGCGTCAATGACATTTCCGACTCGGCCCCACCACCTATCCCCGTCAAGCTTGAAAATGGCGTCCCGGACTATAGCAAGCTGCCACGTTTCATAAAGCGCACTACATCGTCGCCACTCCCGAAATTATCACGGGCCATGCTCAAGATGCCGCATCGCCGGTACAAGGACAAGGACCGCTCAGAGGATGATTTGGAGGAGAGTGACAATGACGACGGCAATGACCGGTTACGTGGTCTCAAGCAAGCGCGTGCAAATCGTCGCCGACGCCAGCAACAACGCCGCCGACGGTCATATGACGATCAAGATATGGATGATTCGATGGATGACGAAGAAGAAGATGACGAATCGCTCATGGATGTCGATGAAGACGAAGAATCGATCATGGATGATGAAGAAGAAGACGACGACAAGCGCCGCATCAAAGGCGACGATGACGATGAAGAAGGCGACGATGACCAACACGCCGCATTCCTGCACCGCCTGCAGCGCGTGAAAAAGGAAGAAAAAGACGCGCCCGAGTCATCTTTACTTGAGTCATTGCCGGATGAATTACTCGACGATGTCAAACCACTGCCACCCAAGAAGCAGGCAGCCAAGCGCAAGCACAAGAGCGAGAAAAAGGCGGCGGCAGCTGCGGTCAAAAAGACAAAGACCAAGGGAATGGTCGATGTGGGCGACGAAATGATGGTGGACATCATGGACACGTCGTCATCGTCGCCCATGGCCAGCCTGTCCAACGTCGTGAGTCCCGTTCAAGATGACGACGAGATGGACATCAAGGTGGCTGATGATGAAACAAGCCCCACACGCACCTCCACCGCCACCACCGCCGCTCCTGCTGTGCCCACCATGGACCAAGCCGAATGGGAAGCGATGCTACTGGCTCCCGATGACGACGACGACGACACGATGATGTCAATGATGCTCGACGACACCGATCCGCTCCCTTCGGCCACCACCATCATGGATAATGGCAGCAGAGTGCATGTGCTGGAAGCCCACCCCGATTGGGATCCATTCAAACAGGTCAGCGATGCAGAGGACTATGAATTCTTGCGGTTGGCCATTTTGGAGAAACTGGGCCTTGGCACCAATCTCATCGAAGCCGCGTCGGAAAAGAGCGCCGGTGGAGGTTGTGCGCGTTCGCGTGGCTACTACAAGATCTCCGATGCCGAAAAAGCCACGTATTTGCACAAGAACATGGCCGTAGTCGACACCAGCCACATGACCAAGCACACCGCCACGACCATTGGCAATCCTGCGGCCGCCGCCACCGCCACCGCCAATACCAGCGCTAGTGCCAGCACCACCAATGGCCCCACGGCAAGCGCCGTCGCCGACTCGTCACGCGCCACACGCATCAACAATCGCCGCCTCGTCGTCGGCATGGCCATGGCCGATTCAGACATTTTGAAATTCAATCAGCTAAAAGGCCGCAAAAAACAGCTGCGCTTTGCAAAGTCGCCCATCCACGACTGGGGCCTGTTTGCCGAGGAGCACATTGACGCCAACGAGATGGTCATCGAGTACGTCGGCGAGGTCATCCGCCAGCAGGTCGCCGAGGAACGCGAAAGAGCCTACGAGCGCAGAGGCATCGGCTCCTCCTACCTCTTCCGCGTCGACGACGATATCGTCATCGATGCCACAAAAAAGGGCAGTATCGCCCGCTTCATCAATCATAATTGCACTGTAAGATCTCTCTTTTTTTTTTTTTTTTTTTTTTTTTTTCATCTCATTCGCTCTTTTTTTTTTTTTTTGTGTCCCCCCCTTCACCTCAATTAGCCCAATTGCAGCGCCAAAGTCATCACCGTGGACAAGCAAAAAAAGATTGTCATCTACGCCAACCAAAATATCGAAAAGGGAGACGAAATCACCTATGATTACAAATTTCCCATCGAGGCCGACAAGATACCCTGTCTCTGTGGAAGCAAATTCTGTCGAGGAACGTAAGTGATCTTTTCTCCCCATTTTCTTTTTTTTTTTTTTAATGGCTCACGCTCTTTTGTTTGCATTTAGGCTCAATTGATCATCGCCTCCTTGCCCTTACTCTCTCAGCATCCTTTATTCATGTCTTTATTTCCTGTTTGTATTTTTTCATCCCCCACCACGTTCTCCTTTCATGCATCCACATCCATCCTAATAAACTTGTGCGTGCGAGCTTTTGTACAATTTTAACATATTTCAGCCACCTTTTAGTTGATCAAAGCAGTCGTCCAGCCTTCTTTTGAATTGTCCGCATGAGGGATGACGACGGCCTCAAATATACAGTAATATGTAAAATGTAATACAGATCGGCTCGTAATGATATAAAATACTGTTACGCGAGCAATTCTTACGGTATTTTTTATATGTTTTTTGTATTACTGTAACGAGGCTGTTGGCCAAAAAATTATTTGTGCGAGCAAATCGCAAGGTAGTGTGTTTCACTATTTTCATGACATTTTTCAAAAGACCGTTGAGCCGATGCGCTTCAAAATCATTGTCTATGCTGCCTGCTGCTGCAAGTTTCTATTTTTCGCATATGATATACCGTGGCTCCCAAAAGTGAGCCAAATTTTCGACGTGAATGTGCTGGTTTCTCGCTGGATATGCATCGCCATGCAATTTTGCTCTATAAATTAAATAGCCCTATTTCCACTCTATTGTGATCAAGTGTAGCTACAGCGCGTATAAAAATCGGAGTCATTTGGCTCACTTTTGGCGCGCAAAGGCACATATGGCTGAACCCACTACAGCTTTAAAAGCCCGTCTTCCTTTTTTTTTTTTTGCGTGGCTCACTTCCTTTTTTTTTCCGGTTTTCTTCCCCTTGTACCTTGTTTTGACTCTCATCATGCTTTGTTGATCAGCACAAAATCTACCGATTGTATTACGAACAACAGTCAGGGCAAAAGTATCGAAAAATCTGCGCTACAGCATCCGCAAACACCTTGGAGACGGGCTCTCTGTGCGCCAAACAATGCTCAAAACTGGAGCCAGCTATGGAACGGTCAGAAGAGCGCGTGCTAGCGTGGTTTTACCCGCCCCGAAGCACTCCATGGGACGTCCATCTCTCTTGAACGAGCGCATGAAGAAGTATTGCGTGCGCGCAATCACCAACTATGGACTCGAGACCGCGGTGCAAGTCAAGAACACCGTAAGCTGCAAGAGGAGGACCATAGTATCGTTGCAAGCGCTAATACTGCTTGTAGAGCTTTGACGGAAGCAGGTCTTGTCACCTTTGTAAAACCGAAAAAGCCTCTCATCAGTGAAGTGAATCGCGTTCGACGTTTGAATTGGGCTCGCATGCACCAACATTGGACCATTGACGACTGGAAACGCGTTATCTGGTCAGATGAAGTCAAAATCAACCGGTATGGATCGGACGGCAAGAACTACGCATGGAAACAACCCCACAAGAATCTGTAACCTCGTCACGTGCAGCAAACGGTGAAGCATGGTGGTTGGTAACATCATGGTGTGGAGCTGCATTACGTAGGAAGGGGTTGGATATTTAACAAAAATAGACACCACCATGGACAAGTACTTGTATTTGGAGATCCTGAAGGAAGACCTGTGGGAGTCTATTCGCGAAAAAGGCTTCGATCCTACGCGCATCATTTTCCAACAAGACAACGACCCGAAGCAGAAATCGCATTTTATCCGAGTTTGGTTGGAAGAACAGCCGTTTACGGTCATGGAAGTGGCGCGCGCAATCCCCCGACCTCAGCCCAATCGAAAACATGTGGGCCTTGCTCAAGCAAAAGCTATTTCGCTACGAGACAGTGTCTAAGGGCATGGAACGAACTTTGGGAACGCGGCGTGCCTGTCTGGTACAATGAAATCCCGAAGGAAGTGGTTCGCAATATATCGAGTCCATGCCTGATAGATGCAAAGCGGTTATCAAGGTACTCAAGCCCCTGTTGAAATGGGCGCGCCGCCGAGGCATCCGCCTCACGGCGTATTTGGACGACTTTTTGGTCATGGCCTCTTCCCGGGACCAATGCGTCAGCCAGACGCATTTGGTCTTAAACAAGATGGCCCCCCTGGGTTGGCGCGTGAACCGTGGCAAAACATCGCTGAACGCTGACCCCCTCCACGTCAACGTGAGCCAAATGACTCCGATTTTTATACGCACTGTAGCTAATAAAGTTGCATGCGACGCATACTGTATCTAGCGAGAAACAAGCACACACTTTTGGGAGCCACGGATTCGCAAGGTCATTGCCATATTACAACTCCTATGCCATCAGCACAACCATTGTCGTCGACCGGTCCCATCCAAGGGCCTGTCAGAATTAATGGCACAATTTATCATTTGATTACAAAGTCTTTGACACCACCAGGTACTGTACGAAAAATAAGATCCTTCGTGAGGAGGGTCCAGGGTAGAGAGCATCAGCGTACACCTCAATTGTGCTTCCACGTTGTTACAGTATATTGAATGACAGTGTTTTAAATTCATTTTTGGTTTTAGATGGCCACAATGCTGAGTATTCGCAGGTGTACTTCCTAGTCCCGCAATCCCAGCTTCAAAATCGCACGGCTCTCTATCAATTTAATCAACAGACGTACAGACCCTTCAAATGATCCAAGAAATGATGCACACTGTCAATCCTTGGGCACAAACGTTGCAAACGGCATATCAGATGTACGGCAATGGTTCTGGAATGCAATCGTTCCGCGTCGTCATTCGCAGACCTAATGTTCCTCGCCAAAACAACGAACCACGCGTACGCTTTGAACATCGTCGTTATGATCGACCAACTCAACCAGTTACTGTAACGAGGCACCGGTAGCAGCCTTGGTGCGCGAGTCTCACGTTGACGGCGCCATTCAGCCGCGCGAAATTGTACTCCATCCACGCCTCAATCGACCCAAGAATGAACTTTGTATGATCAGCAGCTTGGATCCCAATTACTGTATGACGCCTTGGATTATGCGCTGATGTTTCCCTATGGCGAACCGGGAGGGCAACCGGGTGTCACGAGCCAGCCCTGTTTCTCGCCAATTCACGCGTCAGCAAGGGCAGCGACGCGTGTAACGCGGAGATGGACGCGCTTTTGACGCGTTTTGTTGAAAAAAAAGCAAGACAAGTTTCCCTATTACTGTACCAGCCAATGACAGCCAGTGCGCTCACACCACACGGCTACAGGTCAGAGAGTCGATGTTCCCGATGATTCTAAAACACGTGCATTCCATCCATTGTCTCTTTAGCGATTGTGCGCTCATGATTTATTACGCAAATCGCGTGCACGTTCATGCGGCAAGACGCCTGTCAAAATGTCACCCTGCTTTTCACCTGCTTTTCTTCCTTTTTAATTTTCCCTGTTGTTGTCAATTCCGTTGCTCTTTGTCTTACCCTTTTTGTATACTACTTTCCCATCATATATTCCATTCCTGTCACCCTCTTCTGTTTCTCCTTTTGGGTCGATGTTGAGAAGAAAAAGTATAAATACGCCTCTAACTCGCATCCAGTTTCTCGCTTTCTTCTCAACAGCGACATCTCTCTCTTCTTGGCTCCCAACCTTCAAACTCACTCTGCTGGTCACTTTCAGTTCTCCTCTGTTGATTTCGTTTTTACATTAAAATATTCATGTCCCATTGTCATTTCACTCTCGATGCCACATCAATGGAAACCATTGTGGGGTCCATTGATGTGGGCTCGATTCCGAGTCAAACCGGCCCTGACACCGGGTATACAGTACTACTGTACGTCCAGCAATGATACTATACTGTAACGGTACAGTAGATCCTCGCTATAACGCCCCTCGCTATAACGCCATTTCGAAAATACAGATCAATGGCGTTATAAAATTCGCTGCAAAATGACGCTATAAAATCGCCCGCACGTGACTTTTTTGGGTTACACACTGCCATTTGAAATTTGCGATTTGTGGCTTATAAGCTTTTTGGATGATGGCGTTACAGTATAACGAGGATCTACTGTACAGTACAATATTGTATTAATAGGATACTGTATGTAGCCCAGTGCTCAAAGCGAACTCTGTCCCAATTTTTTTGGATTCGAAATGCCAAAAAAACTCCCATTTATACTAAATTTTGCATTCATCTCTCCATTTGCATGATCCCGCTCAAAATTAGCCGCATCGGATTCAGCGCAAAAATTTGCAACAAAAAAGCTTAAACCCCCAACAAAGTGCTACGACCACTTTTGAAAATTCAGGGGTCACTCTGGGGTCACACATTTCAATGTCAGAAAAAGCCAAATTTGGGAAATTTCGAACTCCGAGTGATCAATGCATCCCAAACAGGTAACTCCGAAAATTTGCTATTGGCAGACAAAATGACAGCTCGCCCCAATTTAAGAAAAATGCCCAACGAGTGACGCATGAACGGCGATCGACTGGAGAAAAGTGCCTACTTTAGGCAAGAATTTTTTCCAAAAATTTAAGTTTTGACTCTTCCAAATTTAGGTGCGTAAATTGCATGGAATTTTTTTTACAGTACTGTATTTTTTGCAGGTTTTTGTGCGCTGTACGTAGAGTGGGCTGCAAGCTGGTGAAATGGCCGATGCAAAAAGTTAAAACCCAAGCTAGCGCCCTGCAACTCATCCCATTAGATGCTTTGCTCCCTGGTTTTTATTAAATACTGTATGAAATAAAAATCGGGGGTTGACTACAGTAGAAGATAGTTGTCGAGCAAATCGCCATTGAATTTTTTGTTGAAAACGTGTATTTTCTCGGCCAGTTTTGATCAGATCGCCGTGAAACTTGTTTCATTCGGTGGAGATTCAGAGCAGCATTTGACATGTTAAAAGCATCGTTGGTTATTTTTCCAGTTGTCGAGAAAAGCAAGTATCATATGAAAACTGATCCAATGTTTGATCGACTTTTGCAAGCGGGCAAAATTCAACCATCGGGCAAGCAAACAATCAGGAAATGACACCTGAGTACGTCTCTTTTGATCGGTGCCATTTCACCGCGATCTACAAAATATTTTGAGAGACTCGTGATGATGGATTTGTGGAAGTGACAGAATTTTGGATTCATCTGCACAATGACTCAGTCGACTCCTGGTTTGAACGGTTTTTCAAGTGAAGAGTCGCGTCGGTAAAACATTACAGTACTGTATGTTTAGATTTTGGGCCACCCAACCATGATTTGATTTGTGGCATTATTTAATTCTGCATTTGTAAAAATGTCGAGATTTCGAATTCATCTGCAAAACGATCCAGTCAATCTTGGAGTTTCATGTTGTGTTGAATAAGGCGCGGTGAAATAGTCAAAGGGCAATGTTTGGGAGGCAATCGATTCATGATTTTTATTGGTCATCCATGGATTTGTGCCAATTCTTGAAACAACGGCGCATGCCACGAAAGCGGCCCGATCAACATCTGGTTTTTTAATAATTTTTCTTTCAAAGAGAGACGCTGAAAAAGCCAAGTGGCAAAATTTGGCGACGATCGAATCATAATTTTACCGCGAAATGAATTTTACAAAAACGCGCTACAGCCAAATTTTCAGCAATGCCGTGCTTCCCGACAAACCACGCCTTTGGATTTTTATTTTTTTCTGAGAAGAGAGGAGCAAGCAACGTCCACTACATGTAAAAGTTTCGTGGAGCTGCGATGAGTCCTTGCTTGGTGACGAATTTTTTTTCAAATTTATGATAGAAAAAAAAAAGGTGGGTCAGGTCAAAATGCATTTGGAAGGTGCCCCGCTTTTTTGAGAGGCTCAGGTCTCTCAAATCCGTTTGGTAACTTACACATTATTGGACATCTGAGAGTCATATCATTTGGTGTATTGACCCCTTCTTTCTAAGCAAATCTATAATAAAAATCGGGTGTCGATCAAGCTGTTTTCAAGGAAGAATGGGGAATCAAAGCCAAATTTTACAGTAGAAAAAAATTTCTGCATCACTTTTGGTCGTACGCTGGTGAAACTGGGTTCATCCGACAGAGAATCGAATTCTGCATTTATTGTCACAGCAGCACGCCATCCTTTGTCTTGTCCATTGCCGGGTCACTCCATTTTGTTGTTCCAAACACAGTGCTTCCCGATAGACATGCGACTAGATTCACAAAGCTGAAATGTTTGATTGGGCGTTGCAAGCGTACAAATGTTGCGCATCGGCGTTGCGGGGCAGGGATAAAATGACCCCCTTGTGCGTGTCTTTCCACTTGTAAGATTTAAGCCTGATCGAATAGCAGCTTGACGCGCTAAAGACAAAATTGTGAATTTATGGAGCATTGTCAGTTTTCTTGCCAACGGTCAGATCAACCCCCGGTTTTTACTATTGTTCTAAAAAGAGACAGAGACCAAAATGCTCATACAGTATGCCAAAATTTCATGGAGCTGCAAGCACTCGATGATGCGCCACATCGATTTTCAAAAATGACTATTTTCCATCGATTTTCCAAGGGGTGCAGTCACGAATTTTAACCTGGAAAAACTCGGTTCCTCGGATCGCCGTGCCATTCACACACATGTACTGTAGAATGCGTCCATTTGCAGATGAAAATGCCATAAAACTTCGGGCTCCATCGACTGGTTCTCCGGTAAAATGCAATCCACTTCGTATTTTCGCCACAAGACAATAACTTGGCAAAGACTGGCCGCAGATCCTCGAAACGCGACTCACAAGAAAGGGCACGGGCTGTTGCGTATGTGGCCATCGATGATCACTTCAAAAAAACGAGATCCAGGCAGAATTGACGCGAACAGGTTGCTTGCGGGATAACTTGGACGTGTGAAAAACCGCGTCAGACTTTGATTTAAGCGCGTCCGTTTCAAGTCGAATCCATACACCTCGAACTTCTTTTGCTAGTGAATGTGTCGACGCAGCTCCAAGGACGCGCTCTTGCGTGCCATAGCGATTGGCGCATCTATTGTCTCGACATCGTCTTTTTTTTTGAGCTTGCGAATGGGCAGCATGTCGCTGGGCAAGTGGGCATGTTCATTGTGAATAGATTGTAGGCCTCTGGGTGCGTTTATTGCGAGATAAAGATATGTGATTATGAATGGCTAGGCAAAACAGCCAAAAAAAAAAAAACGAGGTGCCACCGTAAAAGTGCTGCCCATTAAAATTCTCAATTCTACTATAGCCCATTGCTCATTAACCAGCAGGTGGATCGCGCTCTTTTTTTTTTTTTTTTTTTTTTTTTTTTTTCATGATTTGTCCATGCGATGATTTTATGTTTGCAAGTTTGGCACAACGGTTCTGGATACTTTTTTTTGATATTGGTTTGGGTGCTTGCGGTAGGCCATTGCTGGCGTGTAAACGATGCCCACGTTGGGGACAACTGGCAAGCGAAGGCCAGATGTTGCCTGTGCGCATCTCTTTGCCAATGATGCACAAGGTCAATAATTTTGGCGAGCAGTGATCACTGGCCAATTTTGTGCAGTGTCGCATTCTTTTGCGCAATCCCTCATTCTTTTGCCCGAAAGAAGGATGCCACGATGCATTAGAACAAAATCAAATGGCCATTTGAAACCTTTTCAAGAATTGAACTTAGTAAAGGGATTTTTAATGATCATTGGGTCTTTGCATGGGAAATAGTAAACTTGGTCTTTTTCTATGACGGCCTGAATATCAAGCAGGCTATGTATCGAGGGGATGGATGGTGCAAGAGGGTGTCGGTTAGAAACATGAGGGCAACAGGCTGCGCCATGATCGTGGCGAGTGGACGCTGACATAATCAAAGGGTTGGAAGGCTTGTTCAAGCCACTCACGCCACTGGGCCTGCTCGGTGACATTGTGGATGTCGTCCATGGACGCGGGCCGCGGACGGCGCGGCGATGACTTTTTGTATTGGTGATCGGGTATGTACATGTACAGCTTTTGTGCCTGTTGGTTGTACAGCGGCGGTTCTGGGTGCTTGGTCGAGATGAGGGGTGTCATGGCCGGGACGGACGGGTACAACAGGCTTGACTGGATGCATGCGTCCAGGCAACCAGATGACGATGATGCCGAATTGGACGTGGCGATGCGACGCGTCGGATTTTCGTTATCGTCATCACCTTCGCCCATGGGTCCGCGGGCTTTTAGGTTGGTCGGGGCCTTTTTCTGCTCCAACTGTTGCCAGTCAATGCCGTCAAACCAAGGCTGGTCCTGGGGAAATTGTGGCTGTTGGAAACATGGGCGCTGGCGAGGCGTCTTTTGCAGCATCTGCATGTTTAAATGAAAAAACAAGTTAGAATTGTCACACAAACATGCGTGCGGGCATGCGTTGCTTTTTTTTTTAAGCCTGGGCATCTTACCCCCTGGAGGAATTGGCGGCATGCATGCGACACAACGT
The DNA here is from genome assembly GCA_001650995.1 of Gongronella sp. w5. Taxonomy (NCBI): domain Eukaryota; kingdom Fungi; phylum Mucoromycota; class Mucoromycetes; order Mucorales; family Cunninghamellaceae; genus Gongronella; species Gongronella sp. w5. Next base: position 51,027 of record KV441885.1, read on the forward strand.
GGTGCGATGGCGTCTGCGTGGGAAAAGTCACGGGTTGATACAGGATCGCTTGCATAAGCAGCTCGTTGGACGCCGCCACAAAGGGGCGCTGCATGAACAATCATCCCCAAAAAAAAAAAGGCGAATCAGCGATTTTGTGATTCTTGTGATTTTGTTACGCGTTCTCCTAACCTTTCCATAGATGAGCTCGTAGGTGACGATGGCAAGCGCCCACCAGTCAATGGCGAGCGTCCATCCTTGCCTGGAGAGCACCTCGGGCGCCATGTAAGCCAAGGAGCCTGCCTTTGACCATTGCATTGGCTGATCGAGGCGCGTGGCAATGTTAAAATCGCCAAGGTGTGCGTGTCCTTTTTCGTCGATCAGTATGTTTTCGGGCTTGATGTCGCGGTGGCAGATGCGGTGCTGGTGCAGGTAGCGAATGGCGAGCGCGAGATCGGCGACAATGGTGCGCACATCGCGTTCGGGCAGAAAAAGGGCGCCATGGCGCGCCATGTAGTGCCTGAGGTCGCCGCCCGGCATGTAGTCCATGGCCATGTACAAGTAATGATCGTCCTGGAACGCGTATCGCAGGTTGACAATCAACGGGTACGACAATTGCTCGAGCAATTGGCGCTCCGCGACAATGTACGCCGTTGCACGGCGCCGGATGCACTGATCCTTGTCGATCGTCTTGAGCGCGTATAGCTTCTTCATCTTTTTATGCCGAATCAGGTGCACCTGGCCAAATGCGCCTTGTCCAAGCAGCCTGAGCATCTCAAATTGGTCAAACACGCTCGCTTTTGCGCTCGTATCTATGAAGTGAACCATTGCGATTCGTCAGCAACACGCTTCTCTCATTTTTTTACAAAACAAAAAAAAATGGGTAATACGCGCACGCGCGTGCACGGCATGATGCTGACTTTTATCTTTTCTTTTTTTTTTTTATTTGCGAACTTGCCTCTTTCTGGTGAAACCTGATTATTGTTGCCTAAACATAGCCACTTCATTGCTTGAAAATGCGAAAAAGAAAAGTCGGAGACGCGAAAGAAGAGAGAGAGAAGAAAAAAGTAAAGAAAAGGAAGAAGAGAGGCAAAAAGAAGCGCCACATTGCGTGTGTGTGTGTATGTTTTGGAATTTTGTTTTCATCGTTTCGAAAAAGCAACTTGAAACGATTGATCAGCCCTCAATGCTACTCAAAACACCGCGTTTTGCGCTTTTCTTTCTTTCTTTTTTTTTTTTTTTCGCATCACAGCTTGGTGTCACCCGATTCTACATCGTCACAAAAAAAAAAATCATCGGGTCGGGCGATGGATCGTGTTTGGGAAATCACGTGTCAGGCCGGCGGCTCAAATTTGCTGACACAGGATCAATTGGCCCCACCTTGGCCCTGGACAAAGTGCCAAATGTTGGGTGTTTCAAAAAAAAAAAAAAAGGTGCCTGTGCGCGGGCCAATTGCCAATGGCGGCAGGATGAGGGCAACTTGCTTTTTTGGCGGAAAGCGGAATTTACACATAATGACCAGCACTTCTTTTTCAGGTGCACTTTTTTCTTTTTCTTTCCCTCTTTTCCTTGTTTTTATAGATTTCGGCTTGCCATGACGGTCCGCGAGTCCCTTTTACAGCTTCCCTGGTATGTGCATGTGCTGGGCATGCTCAGCTTTTGCGTCCTGTACCGCCATCGCGGCGGCTACCGGTTCAAGTGCCTGATGGCGATTGTGTTCCTGATCATCAATGCGCTGTATGGCGTGTTTGCGGGGCTTGTGTTGCCGCTGTTTGGTGCGGCCGGGCTCATCAATTATTCGGTGGCACGCGGCTATTATTACCTTGGTGGCTTCTTCACGGGGCTCACCTGCACGGTCAAAGGCGAGCAAAACATCCTGTCCACGCCCGCTGTCTATGTCTGCAACCACCAGAGCAGCCTGGATATCATGCTTATGGGCAAGGTGTACCCCAAAAACGCCGCTGTCGTCGCAAAAAAGGAGCTCAAGTATTATCCCTTCTTGGGCTGGTTCAGTATGTGCCGTTCTGGGGGGGGGGAAGAGGGATGGGCGAGGGAGTCATACGCCCAGATCACAAGATTTACTCATTTTTTCCCATTTTTTTCATTTTTTTTTTTTAAAAAAAAATTGAAACAGTGATGCTCAACAACTCAATCTTCCTCGACCGCAAGAACCGCGCCAATGCCGTCAATGCCGCCAAGCAGGCCGCGCAGGATATCCGCAACAAGCAGGTAGGACGTATTTTTGATGGAATTTGAGAAATCCGTGGAATTGGATGAGTGCATTAGTGTCATGGAGACGCCAATGTTCTTTTAAAAGGATCAATGTCTGTCATGGATGATGCCTTTGACCGTCAATGGGTTTCTGGTGAACCATTGGGCCTTTGACGTGTCATTGGACCACATTAGGGATTTGGGATTAGGCAAATTGGAGACAATGGAAACACTCACACCTATTTTTTTAATTTTTTTTTTTAATTTAGATCAGCGTCTGGTTGTTCCCCGAGGGCACACGCGGCCACTCGTCCACCATCGATTTGCTGCCATTCAAAAAGGGTGCGTTTCACATGGCCGTCCAAGCGCGCGTCCCCATTGTGCCTGTCGTCATTGCCAACTACAACCACCTGTACTCCACAAAGGAAAAGCGCTTTTTGTCCGGCAATGTCAACATTCAAGGTAAAAGGGAGAAAAAGGGAAAACACGCCGTTCGCCCGCACTGACACCCTTTTTTTATGTTTTAGTGCTCCCCCCTGTGCTGACGACGGACATCGACGAGGGATCCGAGGGCATTGACGCGCTGACCAACCAGGTGCGTGATTCCATGCTCAAGTCCTTGATCGAGATCAGCTCGCCTTCCTCCACCGCCGCCAGCAAGGCGGAATAGAAATTTCCCCCCCCCCCCACTCCCTTCCTCTTTCCTCGTTTCTTTTTTGCAGTTAGACGATCCTCCTCGTTCCCCCTTGACGTCCCCATCCTTCACATTTGTTTTATATTCCCCATTTTTCACAGTAAAGACCATTTTCCCTCTTCTTTTTTTCCTGCAAAAGTCACGCAGACCGCAGCACGTCGCCTTGCTCTGTCCGGTGGCGATGGAATCCACCCCTCTATCTGACTAGCCCGATAAGCCCATCCTTGAGCCCGGGTAAAATATGCCTTGGGTCATGTTTGCCACTTGTGACACGTGGTCGTGGCGTCCCAAAATCATTCGAAGAATTTCCGAGTGTCTTGAGGTCCAACTGGGTTGTCTTTTTTTTATTTTTATACGCGCATGTTGATCCTAGGTGAGGGAGGCGGGAGCGACAAAAAAATGCATTAAAATCGTCGATTTGTCCGTTTTTTATTTTTCGACGCGCAAGACGCGTCCATGCGATCGCTTTTCGCGGGCCACGTTTTTGGCAGCAACATGCCCTCGGTCCATCCAGCAAAGACCGCGCACTCGTAGCACAGGCGCGCGCACTCAGCCCCTATTTTACTCCCACGCCGTGCACGCCTTATTCCCTAGATGAGCTTGCAACGGAATCTTTTCTACACAGCCATCACAGGCACTCGTGATTGCTTTCAGCTACTTGAGGCTTGTCACTTTTTGCATTGGGACAGAAAGTAAGTATACAAGAGAGAGCCAAGAAATTGCCATTTTAGCCTCTTTTTTTTGCTCTGATTCACTCTCACTCTTTCCCTTTTTTTTTTTTTTTTTTTTTTTTTTTGCGCCATGGGTTTCAAGAACAGACCGGAAAACGAAGACTCCGTCTCGTACACCGAGTCGTCAAGCGGGGGCAAAGTGACATACAACATTCGCGTCAAAAAGACGGGCAAGCAGGTGCGTGTGGTCACGCTGGGCGACGTGTTTTTTGCGCTTTACGAGGAAGATGGCTCAACGATCTTCAAAAACACAAACATGGAGCAATTGTGCATCGAAGCTGATGGCATGGCCGAGGTGCTGGTGCTGGAGCCGCAGCAATCGGTGGTAATGGAGCAGGAGGGACTACTGCGACCGGGCTTAGAGATCTATTACGCCGTCGACCATCCGCAGCGCCTGAGAAGCAAACAGCCGAGATCTAGTGAGAACAATTACGAGTTCCCATTGTCGATCCAGTATGCTTACTCAGAATCCACCGCTGGCAAACATGTTTCGACCCTACCGCCAAAACAACAACAATCCACAAACACCAAAACCCAGCCCAAGCCTACGTCCAAACTCCAGAAACAGCCAAAGAGCAGCGAAGGGTGCTGCGTCATTTTGTGAAAGAAAAAAAAAGCAATTTCAATCGCATTTCCTATGTTCTCTCCAAACAAGACCCGTAAATCGACTAATAAATTGCTTGAATAAGGACCAATTGAGCCAGAAAAAGCTGCCTCTGACGTTTTAAAATGTACTCACTGGAGGTTGCATGTTGGCATAAAAGCACTTTATAAATGCGACGCGCGATTTTCGATCGCAATTATTATGTTTTTTAGAGAATGTAATGCGTGAATACCACTAATAATGACAGCAATGCCTATCTTTGATCAAATATTTTGCCACTCCATTGTTCTAGATTGAAAATTTATTGATGGATGATCAAAAGGTTATTGTTGAGGCTCTGATCACGATATTCTCGGCAATGAAATGGGTGATCTGCACTTTTTGAAAGTGTGAAGCATGAAACAAGCAGACGTTCAACGCATCTGTAGAGTGCTTGGTGTGTTTTTGGTTATATATGGATAGGACACACTGTACCAAATGTGATAAACTACGCAAATTCAGAATTACTGGCGTTTCAGTAATTCGATCATTGTCAAATCTTAATCCGTCGTCCTTTGCGGAAATTGAGGGTGTTATGCAAAATTTGAGGTCCCAATGCGTATCTTTGGATAACGTTTCAGAAAAAATAACTCAAATATCAAAAATAAAAGTGCACTAGCGCCAAAATTGAATCGATTACTTCCCTGCCATAATAAGTCATCTGTCTTTAATCCAATTCATTGAGACAAACATATTGTAATGGCCACTTTAATAATTATTTTAGTCCTTGAAATTACAATTGACGCATTTTAAAAGATTTTACTAGTCAATCACCGGTAAAACTTGTCACGAAAATACTTTTCAATCTTTGGAGTCCGGAGTCCATCATCAGCAGGTCCAAAGTTGGGGTCATCCAGACAAGATTATTGAAAGAGGCTGCATAAAATATTACTTTGGCCCTGGATTTTACACGGTGTCATATTTCAAGACTGAAACAGGCAATCACCGGGAAAACTTGGAATAGTTGGAGCCCTTAAACTATCATCCGCTGATCAAAATTAGGAACCATTTGCACAAGGGCACAAGGAGAAACCCTTAAATCAACATATTTTTAGTGCAAAAGTGCATTTCTTTCCCAATGGGCATCCAAGAGCCCGGAGAGCGGTCTAGTAGATAATGGCGAGCTAGAAAACCGGATTGTGGCTCAATTTGGAGCTGCAGGAAATCTTTGCGGCGCGCCACGCGCAAATCAAAATTTGGTCACGGTCAGCCATCGAAATCAAAATGGAAAAAATGAGTCTCCAGATTTCTGCCAAACTTGTGCACAAGATGAAGCGCACGGAGAAACCACGAAAAAGGCCACAAAAGAGCGTGATGCATCTTCTCAATGGCGAGCAATGGGTAATTTTAGAATTAATTTTTGAATGCGAATTGCTCCAAAGGAGCGCGCCTTGAAGCAGCGCCAACGCGTCCACCGGCATGATGTATCCCATGTGTGTCAACTTGGTGCGGAAAAGGGGCAGCTGTGACCACTGTAACGCGAGACATCGCGCGTCGAAATTTCACCCCAAAAATGGCGCTCCTTTATCAACGCGCCAGTTTTGCCAAAACTCAATGATCATTGGTGTCCCAGTAACAACGGAACTCGCTCTTTCTGGTGGTGTGAGTGTTACGACACTGCAGTCATTTTTCGTCGAGTTTCCTTAGAGTCGAAGCTTTTGCCTCAAATGTCATTTTGCGCCAAAGTCAACCGATGGACCCTGGATTTTTATTGCATTTTTATCGGCAAACACGGTGTGCGTTACCATGTGAGTGAATGGCGTGGCGATCCAGTGAACTAAATTTCATGACTTTCAAGTCCTCGACTGCACCCCTTGGAAAATTCGCAATTTTTTGAAATTGGTCGTTGCGTGCCATCTAGTGGATGTAGCGGCTTGAGAATGGGCTCATTCGAACGAGGAAGCTGCGATTCGTTCGTTCTACGTAATAGAAGATTTCCATGCACGTTGCCGACTCAGGGACAAGCACCCAAAAGATCATAAAAAACGTCATAACGGCCATTTCTCGGAAACGGCGTAATCAATCTCCATTTTTTTTATTGTGCAGCATGCAACTATGGCAATAGAAGCACAAAGATATGCGGTAAGGTCTAGTGCCCATCAGCTCCAGGGATCAAGAATGGCTCTAAAAAGGCAAAGCGCCACACATTTTGATATTTATTGGCGTTGCCGTTCGCCAGTCTCTCTCTTGTTTGTGCTCCTTTTAGTTCTTGAGATTTAAGGCATTACACACAAAGTTTGAGGCTTCAAAAGACTGGTATACGACAGTATGAGGGCAAATCAATGCGCAAACGCCACATTTAGGTCATTCACCTGGCAAGGACCGGGCCAATTCAAGCGATATTCGTCGTTTAACAAATAAATGAAATAAAACGAGATGAGACAATAAAAGTGGCCGCTTGCCGAGGATGATTTTCTTTTTGTTTTGGCGAAAATTGGCGTAAAAAAGATTTTTGAGGCGTGTCCAGTTCCATCTTTGTCTTCCGCACGCGTCGCGGGGCGGTGCACGTGGGACAGACGCGCTCTGCTCGGGATAGGGGGAAAAGATGGCCTTCGTGCGGCCGACACCCCCTGTGGAACAAAGGAAAGAGCAATATTTATGATAAAGGGCACAGAAATTGAAATTCAACGCGTGATTCATTGTTTTTCTTCCTTTCATTTTGTCTTTCATTGTCCAGACGCTTGGGCAATGGGTGGGCCGATCGGCTTCAATTAGAGTTACCATTGTTTTTTTTTGCCTGACGACGGGTCATTATCATAGCACGAGGATTGACCGATGATTGGCCCACAGGGGCGGCATTTCCCATGCAAATGCGAAATGGTTGGTCCTGGCCCACACACGGCCCGTCAAGCTTTTTTTTTTTTTTTTTTCTTGTCCCACTGCCTAAAAGAAAAAAGGAGGCATGGATTTTTTTGTTTCCTCTTTCTTTCTTGTTCTTTCACCTTCCTCTCTTCACTTTTGTGCTTCCTCGCTCTCCCCTTTTCTACCCCTTCTGCTCTTTTTCGTTCTTGCTCTCTTTTTCCTTGTGCCCTTTTTGAATTGCGCCCTCTTCCGCTTGTTTGTTTGTCGTATTTGCGCCTTTTTGGTTTCTTTTTCCTTCTTATATCTTCCTTGACCTTTGTTCAACCGTTGGAACTCGGCCAACCGTCCAATGGGCACCTCGAAGAGTCATCGAACCCGGCGGAATACCTCAAGACCAGCAGCAATTGATTTTCTTACGAATATTCCTCTGAGCCATGCACCTGACAGCCACGCCGTTGGCGCTGCCGTTTTGGACCCGTCCCAAGCGGCGTCTGCCTCCGGGCATGCCTCGTTTGTTGGTGTATGTGCCCCAGCGGGCGATTTCCACCATCATCATCACGCACCCACGCACAGCACGAGCGACATTTTTGATTACACGCACGTGAGCCCTTATTTTGACGACGACGACAATGATCTTCCTGTGGGCGAGGTCACCGGTAAAGTTTTTTTAGGCCGGATGGGAGGGTCCGTCCGTTGCTCAATACCTCTCTCTTTTTTTTTTTGTAGCCATGTCGCTTCATTCTAGCGACAGTAGCTCGAGTGACGACGAGACGCCGTCACCGGTACACCAGCAGCATCCGCATCAACATCATCAGCACCAGCAACAGCACCAAAATTCGATTCCATTGGCCCCTTCGTTCTTGACGAGTGCCGATTTCAAAAAGAGTCGCGATCGGCGCAGAAGCTCGGGCGACTCGTCGCATGAACACCACAAACTCACGCGCGAGGACAGCGAGCGGCCCATTGCGTCTGAAAAGATCAAAAAGAAATCCACCAGCACCGATCGCCAGCAGAATGGCCCTTCCAACCCGACGATTTTGTCTGTTTTTCGCTACTACACGGACAAGTTGCGCCAGTCGACGTCGCGCCGCAAGCTTGACAGTGCGCCCAACCAAGTCGGCTACGTGTAAGATGCTATTGGACCTACAAATTTGGCCCGCCATCTCACACAATTGCATTTTCCGTTCTTTTTTTTTCCATAGTCATCAGCAGCAATTGGCTAACCAAGACCGACGGCGGAAGCGCGCAGCGCTGTCGTATGCGCATTTCCTCTCACCTCTTGGCACTCTTTCGTAAGCAAGCTGCAACACTGGGTTATGACAATGTGCTTTTTTCCAACGTTTTTTATTTTTATTTTTCTACGAACAGTGACGACGACCATGACGCGCCTGCGGCCGAAACGGGCGCATACGATCCCTTTTTCCTGGATAATGACAGTTATACAGCTTTCAATTTATCCAGCTCGGTGGTAAGGACAAATGGCCCCTTTGATGAACCCTTGTTTAATTCTCTTCTTTTTTTTTCTTGATTCATTTAGACGTCCGCGGGCCAGATGTTGCGTCCTGCCGATGCGCGCCGCGAATTGAATGAGCAATTCCGCACGGCGCACCCTGAGCTTGCGCCGGAAATCACACTGACCAAGATCCGCGCCATCAAGGAGCATCTTTTAGAAATTGGCAAGGATTGCGATTTGGAAATGTCCACGCTGGCCATGGCCTATGTCTATTTTGAGAAGCTTGTCATCAAGGTAAGTGAAAGTGTGCAAAGAAAAAAAATGTGGAGACATGAAGCTCCCAATTTGCCTTATATTTCTCTTTTTTCTCTCTTTTTTTTTTCGTCGTTGCAGAACGTGGTGACCAAGAAGAACCGCAAGCTGATTGCGGGCTGCTGTGTGTTTCTGTCGTACAAGATCAACGAAGCGCGCGGCACCGACTGCCAACCGCTGCTGGATGCCGTCGACAAGGAATTGGACATTGACCCAAAGGACATCCACCGCCACGAATTTGCTGTCTTTGCCGACCTCGAATTCAATCTCTTTGTGCCGCGCCGGGAATTCATACCCCACTTTGAACACATCTTCCAGCACCTCGGTAAGAAGGAGCCCTTCCTTTCAAAAAGCACTGACATCGACTTTTTTTATTTTTTTATAGAAAACAAGAGTGTCGAAACGTACCTGGGCAATACCACGTTTTATGAGACCGGCCTCAAGCCGATGCACGTGTCTGAAGACGTGCGGATATGAATGTAGCCTCGAAATGAATAAAATAAGTGAATAAAAAGGTTTTTAAAAAAAAGACAACCTTGGGAATGCCAATTGGGCTCCATTGGGGAGGGGGGGATGAACCAACAGAAAAACAGAGAGAGACAGGATGCGGGCTGGTTGCTTTGTTTGTTTATTTGATTTGAGGGCAATTATGCATGAAAAAAAAAAGAGACAGCTACACAAAATGCAAGAAATGTGAGACAGGGTTGTTGACAGAAGGTGGGATTTGGGGGGAGGGCGAGGGCAAGTGAAATAGAGGGAAAAATAAATAAAAGTTACAAACGGCTTGGGGGGAATGGCAAGTGAAAGAAAAAAGAAAAAAAAACAGAAAATGCGCGTTTTCATCATTGCGGCGGCTTTTCTTGGGAATCATCCAGTGGTGGTGCGTCTGATGTGTTTGATGGTGGTGGCATGGAAGGAAGAGGTGTGCGTCGATGGATGGATGACATGGTGAGGGACGCGACAGGGTTTGGTTGATTTATGGTGGTGGAGGATGCGAGTGACGTGGACGTCGTGGTATTAGACTGTGTGCTGTGTAAGCTGAAAAAAGTATGGTCGCGCTTTGGCCAGGAGGGGAGCACGCGACGCCATTGGTTGAACCAGCGCTTTGGCGACGACGACAAGGGCGATGCGGATGTGTTTGGTGGATCCTGATAAGGCGCCATTGGATGAAGAGAATGTTGATGATGTTGATGATGATGATACTGATTGGACGCGTCCAAAATGATGAGGGTGGGCGCGGCAGACGACGTGGACGCGGTAATTTCGCTGTTTTCGTCGTAATTGTTTTTTTCCTCGTACAATGGCGGTGGTGGTAACGCGACAATGCCTGGAGGTGGTGGCTGGATGAGCATGTTTGTGATATTTGTAGCGGACGACGATGTGGACGCGGACGATGAGAGATTCAATGGCAGCATTTCGTGATCGGAGGCCAATCGGTGCATTTGCAGGGAATGGTGCTTAGAAGAGCTGCTGCTGCCGCGGTTTTTCTTCTTGACCGACGCGTCGCGTGTTACCGCGACATGATTGGCATTCGATGCGGTGGTGGTCGCGGCTTCGACATCGTGGCTGACGCGACTTTGTTGCAATTGTTGCTGCGCGGCGTCATGTTCGCCGTTGTGCTCGTCATTGTCGTTGTCGTCATCGTCATCGTCATGGGCCTGCGTCGGGTCTGTCTTTGAGCTGAGTAGATACACACCATATATGAGCACGCCAATGCCGACAAACACAAGCGCGATTGTCCAGCCCGAGTAATTGCTGATTTCGTCCAAGTAGATGATCGTGTTCACGAGTCCTAGCGCCGTGTACGTGCCATAGAACACGGGCACAACCACCACGGACGTGTACAGCTTTAGCGCCGTGTTGAGGCAATACACTTGCAGCACGGCCGTCACCAAAAGCGCAAGAATGATAAATCGGCTGATATTGTCCGTGAATTGATTGACTTGCGACGTGATGGACAGCGTAAATAGCTTGACACTGAAGGGATGTAGCCGTAAACAAAAAAAAAAAAAGTGAGCGATATGCGCGCTTCCGGATGTCTTTTTTTTTTTGATTTTTTTTTAGAAAAAAAAAATCAGATCTCGTGAGCTTTACCCACTCTTTGCGAGCAAAAGCGTCTCGCTGGCGAGGAGGCCGCCCTCGAGGCTGAACATGAGTCCAACCATTTTGCGCATCTTTTTCGGTGTCATGGATGGGAAGATGGCGCGCTTGGAGGGCTCCGTGATGGCCCAGCTCGACCAGATCGCGACGCCCAAGCCGGCAAACGTGATCAAGTTGAGAATACTAAAGTAGATGATGAAAATCGGTCGTGTAAACAGCGTCTTGAGCGTTTCCAGGGAAATGGACGCTTCCGCTACGTGCAGAAACAATAAAAAAAAAAAAGAGAGGGTATTAAAAATAGCTGGTCCATTCGCTGATCTTGCTCCCGCGGACGGACACGCACGCGCTGCTACGCAGACGTTCCTTTTTAGGCCGAAGGTGGCACACACACATGCACAAAATCATGCAGCTAATGGGTGACACCTTGGTTTTTTTTTCTTTTTTTTCTTTCTTTTTTTTTTTTTTTCTTTGTTGAGGCACACATCATCGCGTGGAATAGCAGCATGTGTGTCATCATTGCGAATGTTGTGATTCTTGTCCCTCGTCCACACCACGCGTGCCGCGCGCTGTTTGTATTTTTTTTTTTTTTTTTTTTTTTTTTTCCTCCGCCCCCGCTCACACCCCCTTGCCCTCCCTAAAAATTGATATATTGACTTACGATCCTCGCCATTGTACATGCCGCCAAAGACGACGATCCAAATCACGGACGCCACGACAACAAATGTGCCAAACACATCTTTGCGCGTGATGTTCGTGCCAACCAGGATTTTCGCGAAAATAAAATTGTAAATCAAGGCAACACTGCCGAGAGGCGCGACCCACTGGGAATAAAAAAGCAAAAATTAGGCTCGTTAGCAATGATCCATGTTGTTGTTGTTTTTTTCGTGTGGTGATGACGCTGAATGCGGCCGCGCGATTGAAAAAAGATGCTTTTTTTTTCGTTTTTCGGACGTCATGATGATGATGAGCGACTGCATGTGCTCGTGTATGCGTCAATTTCCTCCTATTTTTCTTTGTACTCGCCTGCGTTTTCAGATAGTCTGCACGTCGAATTAAAAAAAAAAGAGGGAATGGGGAGTCAATATTACGATCTCTTTTTTTTGGCGTTTGCCCATACTCAGAGCGATGGTGCTGCCGATCAGTTGACTCGAAATGTACGTGTAGAGCCCAATGTGCCACAATGGGCGTCCACAATCGCCACGGCGTGCCATGGTCGGTTTGTTTCCTTCGCGGACGTGATCCAGCTTTAAAATATTGAGTCCCAGCGCATCCATAAAAGATGCGCCCAGCGACACAAACACGCCTATCACGAAGTTGACGACCGTGTCTTCACCGGCCATTCATAGATAATTGGGGGCGAGTAGAAAGGAAAAAGAGAGAGAGAAAAAGAGAGAAAAAGAGGAAAAAAAAACGCGGAAAAGGGGAGGGGGGATGGAATAAAATAAACAATGATCAAGCGCCAAAATGAGAGCGAGTGAAAGGAAAAAAATAAGGGGAGGGGGAGCGAGAAAGATGGCTCACAATATAAAGAAAGGAGGGAAAAGAGGAAAGAGAGAGAGAGAGAGAGAGAGAAAGATGGCCCAATTGGGGGGAAAGGGGAACGCGAGTGGGAGCGACAGGAGCCTAGCATGGTAGGAGACGCCCAAACTTGCGGTGAGACTCCGCCTCTATGCAACGCACGCTCACGGTTTGCATGAATCCCGCAATTCATTGAAAACAAGACCAACAACAAAGGTGCTCGTTCCAGCGTAATCCATTGGACCTCTCAATGAAATACAAATCGTAAAAAGGCCACTTTTGTGAGATGGGGTGTAAAGTTGTGATCTTGTTTTTTTTTTATACAAACAAAGAAAAAAAAAAGCTAATTATAGGAGGGGGTCTTTTTTTTGGGGCAGGGAGGTGGAGGGAGAGAGAAAAGAAAAAGAGGGTCGATCGCTTCCAAAAGAAAAAAACGAGGGCGACCAAAAATGAATTAGAGACGAACACCGCGGCCACCATTAGGAGCAAGCGGCCGAATGTGCGGGTCGAGAAGGTGTGTGAGTGGGTGATGTGTCGATTTGAAAAAAAAGGGGGATTAAAATAAAAAAAAAAAGAGAAATGTACGCGAGAAGGGGAATTTTTGTTAAATACAAGGGTACAAAGAGAATTGGCTTGAGCAGAAAATCCCAAAGGAACAAAAGGCAAAAAAAAAAAAAAAAAAAAAATAAAATAGAATAAAAAAAAGAGACGTCGCCTTAGGCGCCCACATGAATGGACGGATGCTTGTCCTCGGAGGTGATGGAATAGTCGTCGTCCGAGAGTGCCAAGTCATTGACCTCGTCTTCCATCTCTTCCAGCATCAATTGGCCTGGAGAAACAAGGAATGAGTGGATCAGCGCGCGCTTTCTTTTTTTTTTTTTTCGAGATTTTTCAAACTTACCTTGGCGGTTCTTTTCCAGTCCGACGATGCTATTTGGCGCGGCTTCGCGGTAATTGACGCTATTGCGGTTGCTGCGGCCGTCTTTTAGCTGGAGCGTGGGCCTGCGGCCAAGCTGTTGGACCTGTGTGGGCTTTTCTTGGGGCTCATCATTGTCGAGGATCATGCGTGGCGCGGCGTCGCCGTCCTCGGTGGTCCAAAAGATGTAGTCGAATTCGCTCATGAACAGGTTAAAGATGGTGCCGGGGATGCCGAGTGTTGGCGAGAAAACGATGCTGACATTGCGCATGGTCATCTTGTTGACGTCCGAGTGCTGCACGACGTGAATCAGGTGCGCTGTCAGGGCGCGCAGCAAGGTATAGTTAGCTATGGGCAGCTGCGACACGAGGCGGCCCAATTCATTGACGCGATCTTTGCGATCGAGCAAGTCTAAGATCCAAAAAAAAATATATTTAAGCATAATGTCGATTTTCATTTTTTTTTTTTTTTTTTTTTTTTTTTTCCAATGACGTGCAAAAAGCCAATTCGTA
>KV441885.1:74605-92942 GCA_001650995.1 Gongronella sp. w5
CACACGACTTGGTTTCAGGGTCAATGACGTGTTGAAAGAAAAGGTCAATCTCACCGACCAACCTGCTGGCATCGCGCCCGTGGCACTTTATTGCCTCTACAAGGTAATCGTCTGTTCTTGTTGCTTCTTTTTATTACGCACGTGCATGAGGTGTGCTCAACTGCTCATTTAAAAATAAATGGCATCTGGACCAAGCAATCAAAAGAGCCCATGACAGAATTTGCCTCGATCCAAATGCAAGGACCCAATGTTTTCTGCTTGCACCCGGGGGCGCTGGGTTGCACACCAGGTCCACCATAGCCATTCGTGGTGCTTGCGAGCCGCATGTACAAGCCCATGGGCTGCCCCAATTTCATTCTATCATCACGACATGCGTCCGCGCAGCCATGTCGTCGAGGTCGAAAAGATGCCTCGTAAAAGGCAACCAACGAGCATGAATTAAGTTTTTTCGCGTTTTTCGCGTGATTTCCGCAAAGCCTTTCTCTCTCATGCAAATCTACTACACAGAGCATACAGTATCATTGGCTGCAAATTCGTTGCTTTTATGAGAGCAAAAGGACCGACAATGACATGGAAAAGTTCGTTTTGCGTGAAAAATTCGATGTTCAAGTATCTCATGCGTACGCTCATTGTTGAGAGCGACATTGGCGTGCAAAAACTGGGGCCAGATACTTGGCGACTATCGATATCAACCTTTACAGCGCAAAGGCGTGTCAAATCACGGTTTGTAAAAAAAAAACCCCCCTCGACAATGGCAATCACAAGCCGCGTCGATCTGAAAGCAATGCTATGTTGACATATCCGCGTGCAACACGATCATTGCTTGCAAAGTCGCTCGATTATATCCGAGCGCGGCGTGTCGCCGTGACAAGTTTAATTTGCATTGTCGCGATATTTACAGTAAAGGATATGGCTCGTTCCGGGCATTCCTACAGTAATCCCTATCATATGATACTACATTAGTGCTGCATTGCTGCTGTCATGTCATGAGCTCATGACTGCTTACAATATGGTACAACTGCGCCTTGCGCGCTACTCACCTATTGTTTCTTACAGTATCATACAGTCTACACTGCACAGCAAAAAAAACACACATTTGACTTTGGAAAACGGAAAAGCGTGGTTTTCGAAATTTGTTGGCTTGTTGTGCCTCCAGAATTTTTTTTACAGCTTACATACTGTATGATACTGTATTGTATGATATAATATGATATGTACTGTACCTGCTTGCCGATGAAAGTCGCGTCATGCAATGAACCATACTGTAACTTGTGAGCAAGGTGGGTCCGCCCGATTTTTCTTGAGCCAGCAAAGTCATACGTACGTAACAATTTCTTCCATTCGTTTTGAATTTTTGCATACGTACAAGCAAATAAAGTGATCTGAGTTGTGCCTCCAGAATTTTTTACAGCCTACTGTATCATACTGTACTTGTCCGGATGTCCGCTAATGAAAAATGTGTCACTGCATACTGAAATTACTACAGTACTGTATCATGCGTTCTATGGCCCAGTGCTCAATACAGACCCTCCCGATTTTTTATCATAGAGCACTCGTACAGTACTGTAAATACCAAAAACTTTCTATTTGTGCTATTTTGCATTCATCTCGACATCTGCATGGTCAATCCCGCTCAAAATACTGTAGCTGCATCGAATTCAGCGTAAAATTTGCAACAAAAAAGCTGCTCAAACCCCCAAAGCGCTACGACCACTTTTAAAAATTCAGGGGTCATTCAGGGGTCACACATTTCAATCTCAGAACATGCCAAATTTGGGAAATTTAGAACTCCGAGTGATCAATGCATCCCAAACCGGTAACTCTGGCAATTTGCTATTGACAGACAAAATGGCAGCAGGTCGCCCCAACAACGTAAGAAAAATAATGCCCAAAGTGTGACGCATGAACGGCGATCGACTGAGAAAATTGCTTACTTTTGGGCATGATTTTTTTGCAAAATAATTTAAGGTTTGGCACTTCCAAATTAAGGTGCGTAAATTACATGGAATTTTTTTTCTGTATTTTTTTTGCAGGTTTTAGTGCGCTGCAAGTTGGTGAAATGACCGATGCAAAAAGTTAAAACCCAAGCTAGCGCTCTGGAAGTCATCCCATTAGATGCTTTACCCCCCTGTTTTTTATTAAATCTGAAATGAAAATCGAGGGTTGACTAGACAGTTGTCGAGCAAATCGTCATTGAATTTTTTGTTGAAAAAGTGTATTTCCTCCGCCAGTTTTGATCAGAGCACCGTGAAACTTGTTTCATTCCACGTTGGAGGAGATCCAGCAGCAGCATTTGACACATTAAAAGCATCGTTGGATAAGATTTAAGCCTGGTCGAATAACAGCTTAACGCGCTAGAGACAAACTTGTGAATTTATCGAGCATTGTCAATTGTCTTGCCAACGGTCAGATCAAGTATCATATTTTTCCAGTTGTCGAGAAAAGCAAGTTTGAGAATTGATCCAATGTTTGAGCGACTTTTGCAAGCGGGTTTTCATGGAGCTGCAAGCACTCGACGGTGCGCCACGTCGATTTTCAAAAATGACGGGTGATCCGATTCGCGAAAAGATTAACATCTCTGGAAAATTGGGTCTACCCTCAACTGGTGGGGTGGGGGGGCCAATGTGTAAAAAAAAAAAAAAAAAGACGCGACGTGACGCGTGGAGGTGTGCGGGAGTAGGTGTGTGGGCAGGGTGTGGGGGGCCAATGTATAAAAAAAAAGGCGCGACGTGACACGTGGGGATGTGGGTGTGGGGCATAATATAATATCATATCATACCTTTGTACTGTATCATACTGTATTTTAATTTTTTACTGAGAGAAGCGAAGCACAAGTACTCTAGGCAACCTTTTTCAGATTGAGTTTCTGATCATTCGCTGAGCCGCAAACCCATGAATTATTTGAGCGGTGACAATACAGTAGATATAATAAATAATTTTATTGGGTTTCGTAGAGGTGCACTCTAAAACAAAAGGTCGTCCAAGGTGGTCTTTTTGTTGTTGTTTGCAGCTGGTGGTTGTTGCGATTGAGATTGTGGGGCGGCAGGCGTGGGGGTGGTTGCCCAAGATTGCCAGCCGGCATTGACGCTGGAATTCTTCATGGCATTCATGGAAGGTCCGGCGGTGGTCTTTGCGGGCTGGTTAGACTTGCCGAGAGAGTCCAAGGACACAAAGCTGGAGGCCTGCGACCAGATCCCGCCCGGCAGGTTGTTGTTGTTCGTGTTATTGCTAGAGGAGGGGGCGGAGGAAGGCGCGGCCGCGGGGGCCGAGGCCATTGGCGCATTGGCTGGTGGGCGCTGTGCGGGGGCGGCCGACATGAATGGAGGAGGAGGCGTTTGGGTAGCGGCAGGAGCCACGGGGGCGGCAGGCGCGCCAAAGGTATCATCTCCTAGCAGATCCAGCAGATTCGCGGCCTGTTTTTTGGGAGGCTGGGTGGTGGTAGTGGTTGTCGTCGTGGCAAAGGTGGCCACGTTGGAATGGGCGGGAACGGCGCTCTGGAAATCATCAAAGTCGTCGCCACCCGGGTTGCCCGTGGTGAAATCGCCCCAGTCGTCCGTCGCCTCATGGGCACCACCGCTGCTCTTGCCTGCATCGTCAAAGTCGAGCAAATCGGCGGCCTTGGTCACCTTTTTCGTGGCGGCCGTGGGTCTGGTCATGTTGGCGGCTGCGGCCGCGTCGTCGCTGCTGCTCGTCTCATTGGCGACATCATCATCATCGTCGTCGTACTTGCCGCGGCTGCCGAAATTGTCCTCGTCGTAAAAGCTGGTGGCACCGCCCATGCCCATCGCCATCGACGACGGACCGGAATCACTGCCAAACCCGCCCATGCGACCGCCGCCGCCGCTGCTGCTGATGCCACCGCTGCCACCGCCACTGTACCCGCCGGCACCCATCCCAAACGTCGTGTCCGATCCCACACCAATGTACTTGTTGCGGTTCTTTTTGGCCTTTTTGCGCTCAGCCTTGATCATTTCCGTGTCGCTCAGCAAATCAGCGAGTTCCTTGGCACGGTTGCGAACTAATAAAATAAAAAGACCGCGTCAACTCATCGGCCACCATCGAAAAAAGGGGGAGGGGCAGAAGAATGGCTTACTGTTGACACCTTGATCTTTGCCCTTCTCATCAATATAGTGGAAATTGCGCATGATCTTGATCATTGAAATGTGCGAGCGCGCATCATCGACGACTCGTTCCGAGCCATTCTTGACAAGGTATTCGAGCAACACCAAGGCCTATTAAAATTTAAAAAAAAAAAAGGGGGAGCGTCAGCCCCCTGACCCATATTTCATGGTCATTTTGTGCATTTTGCTGTCTTGCTTTGTAAATCTGTCGCCATTGACTCGCTTCCTTTTCAGTGAAGCGCTTGTACAGTGTGGGCATAATCTCATTGAA
Organism: Gongronella sp. w5; assembly: GCA_001650995.1. Lineage (NCBI taxonomy): Eukaryota > Fungi > Mucoromycota > Mucoromycetes > Mucorales > Cunninghamellaceae > Gongronella > Gongronella sp. w5. Next base: position 78,998 of record KV441885.1, read on the forward strand.
ATATTGGCTAATGGAAAAAGAAGCAGACGAGTCAGTATTCATTGCCTCTTTTTTGTTTTTTGTTTTTGCCGTACTAGTTATAAGTGCCTTGGGCAATTTCCTGCATCAATGTGCTGGAGGCGCCCCAGGCCTCATTGTTGGTGGCCTCGTGGACCTTGGCTTCCATTTCCGTGTAGTTCAACACGACATTTTTCCTAAAAATAAAGATATTTTCATGAGCCACACCCAAAACAAACATTGCCAGCCCCCTGGTTGCCATAGCAGCCTCTTCCTACGTACACCTTGTTGATCACGTCCTGAAGAGAAGGGGAAAAAAGTGTGGTCAGCTTGCGTGTTGCTGTTGCTGGGCAACAAAAGCGACGTGCCAGAGGGCGTGTCGTTTAAAAATGTGACAAATTGGACTTACTCTGACTTCCCAAAGGTCAGGGATTTGCAAGTTCAGCTGGGAGAAGGAGTTCATCACGCAACAATGAAAAAAAAGGGCAAGATGAGGAAGGAGGGTACGAAAAAAAAAAAAAAAAGCGGAAAAGGTAAGCCTAGGGGAAAAAAAGGAAAATGATGGGCTGCCAAATGAAATTGCGCATTTTTGCCTCCCTTGCGCACATGGTGTGAGGCTCACTCGCCATTTCATCCTGCTCTGCGCCTGATTTTTTTCCCCCCTCCAGCAGAGTTTCACCCTGGCGCCCGTGGGGGACGGGCTTTTTAGCCAATTTTTGGTGCGTGTGCGAGTGTGTGTCGCCATTGGCACCTTTATTTTCGTTAATCAAGGAGCCATCGCGATCAACGGGATCAACGTGCCCATTTGGTAAGCTACAAAAGGTGTGCCTTGATTTTATTCCTCGCTGTTTTTTCCGAGAGAGAAGAAGAGAAGAAAAAAAAAAGGCCAGGCTTCTGGAACCGGCGCCTCGCGTTCTTGCTCCCCCCCCAACGCATTGACCTCTTCTCTCTTGATGCGCTGCAATGGCCATTTTTAAGAATGGACAAAAGTTTTAGGTGATGAGGAGCGCGCGAATTCGTTATTTATTTTTTGTTGGGTGTGGAAAATGCGTAGAACTTTCGCACACGCTCCAGGTGAAAAAGTGAGTCCAAAAGCCCTTTCGGAGGAACAAAAATCCTCATCGATTGTGTCACGTTCAAACCCGCACTTGCACCCCGCCTAGCTGTTTAAAAAGGGTCCTTTTTTCTGACCTTATCTCTTTTTTTCTTTCTTTCTCCATCTTCTTTTGTTCAAACACCCACTTTTTTGCTTCTCTCTGCTATGTCCAACTTTGCTAGAAAGACGTCGTCCACCGTCGGCGGTGCTGACCGCCACCACCCTCAAACCCTGTCCACTTTGGTAAGGTTTTGGCCTTGACACGCTCGTGATGAAAGGAGGAGCGTGTCTTTTGTCTCACCCTCGCACTCACGCCTTGCTTCTTCCTATGTTTAGGATTTCCAAAGCGCGAGCAGCGCGTCGGCCGCAAAGGCCATGAAGGTGGAGCTTGGTAAGCTCGCGTCGCAAATTAGCGCCGAGGAGCAGCGCAAGGTAAGCTTGGAATTCCATCGGATCAAACCCAAAGAGTCGTGCGGGTGTGTGCGTGTGTATGGGAGAGACAGCGAGAATTAGCGTGTTGGGGGCATTTTTATATGTGGATGTGGATGTGAATGTGTGCGAGTGTGGTGTGTGAATTCGTTTTGCAAAAGAGCAAGGGTGCGCGCGTTTGCCGATGAGAAAAGGGAAACGCGGATTTAGTCTCTTTTGGGGGGGCGGATGGGATCGGCTGGGCGGAACCAACACCCGTGCATGGACCACTCCCACGCCCTAACCCGCCACTTTTTTTTTCTCATTTTTTTGCACCCCCTAGTTCTTTTCGCAAGAAATGGATGGCTTTTATATGCTGTTTACGCGCTACTTGGATGAGCAAGCCAAGGGCACCAAGATGTAAGTTGGCAAAAAGGCTGTCATTTTCGTGATTTTCGTGATCTGACGCGATTTGTGCTATTTTTTTGTTCATTAGCGACTGGGATCGTATCCAATCGCCGTCGGAGGAACAAGTGGTTGCGTACAAGGACATCCCAGAGACGACCAGCTCAAGTGACTTGGACAAGCTGGCCGTGCTCAAGCTGAATGGTGGTCTCGGTACGACCATGGGCTGTGTTGGCCCCAAGTCCGCCATTGAAGTGCGTGACGGCATGACCTTCTTGGACCTTAGCGTGCGACAGATCGAGGTACATTCAAATAACAAGGTTTCTCCTCATTGGCGGTCTGGTGTCACTCACTATTTTTTCTTTTCTATTTCCCCTCGCCTTTTATTTCTTGTTTTTTTTTTTTTGTAGTACTTGAACCGCAAGCATGACGTCAGTGTGCCCTTTATCCTGATGAATTCGTTCAACACGGATGATGAGACGAAGCGTATTGTGCAAAAGTACGCAACGCACAATGTGGACATCATCACGTTCAACCAGAGCCGCTACCCCCGCATCAAAAAGGAGTCATTGTTGCCAGTGCCGCGCGGCCCCGACGCACCCATTGAGCAGTGGTATCCTCCCGGCCACGGTGATTTGTACGAGTCGCTTTATACCTCTGGCCTTTTGGACCAATTGCTCGCGCAGGGCAAGGAGTACCTGTTTGTGTCCAATGTTGACAACTTGGGCGCCACGGTCGACTTGAACATTCTGCATCACATGGTGTCGACGGATGCCGAGTTCATCATGGAAGTCACGGACAAGACCAAGGCCGATATCAAGGGTGGTACGCTGATTGACTATGAGGGCCACATCCGCCTTTTGGAAATTGCGCAGGTGTCCGACGAGCACGTTGAGGATTTCAAGTCGATCAAAAAGTTCAAAATCTTCAACACGAACAATTTGTGGATCAATCTCAAGGCGATCAAGCGCGTCATGGAAGAAGAGGCTCTGGAGCTCGAGATCATTGTCAACAACAAGACGACCGACAGCGGCGAGAAGGTGATCCAGCTCGAGACGGCGGTTGGTGCTGCGATCAAGCACTTTAAAAACGCGCACGGCGTGAATGTGCCGCGTACGCGCTTTTTGCCTGTCAAATCCACGTCTGACCTGTTCCTCGTCACATCCAACTTGTACTCGCTTATCCATGGCCAGCTCGTGGTCAATCCCAAGCGCATGTTCAACGTGGTGCCGCTCGTCAAGCTCGGCGACCACTTTAAAAAGGTCAGCGACTTCCTTGGCCGCTTCAAGACCATCCCCCAGATCCTCGAGCTCGACCATCTCACCGTCACAGGCGATGTCACCTTTGGCAGCAAGGTCGAATTGCGCGGCACCGTCATCATCGTGGCCAATCACGGCGAGCGCATTGATATCCCCTCGGGTTCACTCTTGGAAAACAAGGTGGTCACCGGCAATTTGCGCATCTTGGACCATTAGATTTCCCCCTTTTTGTTTCATTTTTCCCCCTCTTTTTTTCTTTTGTGTGTGTCTGTGTGTTGTATCCCCGTCGTCATTGTTCTCTTTGTCTCTTTTTTTTTTATTCATATTTTTGCGTGTCGCGTCACTACCATTATTTTCATGGCTCTTTTTTTTTTTTTTTTTTTTTTTTTATTGGTCTGCCCTCTCCCTTTCCCTCTCCGCCATTTATCTTGCTTTCATTTTCCGCGGGCCCAAAGGCGAATGTACTTGGGTTTATCGTGAAAAAGTATTATTTTTGTCTCACAATACACAATAAAAACAGCAACTTGGCCAGTCTAAATCATTCAATGTCTTGGCGATACCTTTTTTGGGAGCGGCTCGGCAACCTACTCTGCGGGCAGCCAAAAGCAAATCCTGCACAAGAACATTTTCAATCTTTTCCATTTTTGCACATTTTGCGTCACCCGCTGCTGGGAACCTTCTGCATCTTAGGACGGGGATGTCAGATGCAACTGAGGATGGCATGTGTTTGGCCGAGGCGGCTCTGCCTGCCATGGTCCACACCAGCGCTTGCTCAATTGACGAGAAACAACACCTCCTTTCTTTTTTTCCACTCCTTTTTTTTTATTTCCATTTTTTTCTTTAGGCTTCTTTTCTTTTTGTTTCTCTTTCTTTTCTCTCTCTCTGTTTCTTTTTTTTTTTTAATTTCTCGCCATGTTAATATCCTTGTTCCGCGCCGGGCCGGCTTCTGCCGCAGCGCGCAAGGCGGCGGGCGGCCATCATCGTCGGTGTATGCTTTTCCGCTTTGTTTTCCTTTTGCTTGTATGCAGCCTTGCCTCGTTTTTGTTGATTTGTCGCCTCGAGCTCAATCCACGTCTGTATATTCGTCAATGGCTCTTTTCGCCCAAGCCAATGGCCGTCGAGCCACTTTCGCCACTTTGTTACAATGAGCAGACCAAGGCTTACCGTCAGCTACCCTTTGCCAACAACATTGTGCCGGGGATTCCAGTGTGGGAAGAGTTCACCTGCTACGACTATGCGGCTCTATTGACGCAAGCGCCGCTCTCACCGCCTCCATCGCGTCATTTCCATACCACATGGTCGCTGCACGAGCACCAGGGCTTTACATTAACGCACCAAGCAACGCTGCGGTCCTTTTTGGCCACGCAGCCAGACGATACCCAACTGATCCTTTGGATTTACCCCAACGATGAAGTTACCTTGCGCGCAAATACCTTGTGGCAGCAATTACCAAAGGATCGCCTTGAATACCGCGTTTACGACCGATTGCAATTGTTGCAAGACACGCCATTGACCGCACTCTTTGATGCTGCCGCGGACGAGGCGGCCGCCTTGGACGAAAATCGCCAAGAAAATGACGATTCGGCCGTCAAACACAAAAAGGACGTCGTCATGCAGCAGCCGAATGCCGACAAGGAGCAGGCGCATCAGGTGACCACCAGTGACGAGACACACCCGGATTTGCTTAGGCTGTTGGTGCTTTACCGGTTCGGCGGCGTCTTTTTCGACATGCCCACGCTGTTTGTGCGTGATTTGTCGCCATTACTCGAGCACGAATGGATGGGTCAGGCGCAATGCCAGTCGTCCATGAAGGGCAATCCATTCAATGGCGGCGTGTGGCACTTTAGACCCCAGTCACCCGGCGTGTGTGAAATGATTCATGCGGCCGCGGTCCATCCCGACCGCAAGGGCGCCTCTTTGTATTATCGTGCTTACCGCAACATCTTGCACCACGGCTTCCGACCGTGGCAAACCCTGCCCTGGTGCTTCACCGACCCATCGCAATGCAAACCTTTCAATTCCTTGCGCTCGCCCCTCGATCAGCTCAGCAAAGACGACGATTTTAGACCAAAACGCCTTGATCAAATCTTTGCCTTCCGCATCCACACCACAAAACCGCTCGCTCTCCCAGGCACCATCATGCAATACCTCGAACAGAGGTGGCCAAGCACCTCGTAGATCCCCTTTTTTGCATTTTCTGTATTTTTTTTTAAAAAAAGAAAGAGTCGCCACCCAGGAGGAGGCGGATACATTTGTCGTGATCAGCATCCAATTTAATAAACAAAGAGACATGATCTCATGCATCCCACCCAAAAAAATAAATAAAAAAGGGAAGCCACAGCTGAGCGTAGCACAAATGCCAAAACAAACATTCTTTTTATAATTTTCATCAAGCTGCTTGGCCGCCACGGTGGCGCAAATCCACCTTGAACGTGTTGCCCTCAACACCGAGGGTAAAATATTGACGCAGGTCCTTTGCATGGTCCATCTCGGCCGGAATGGGCTTCAATTCGTATCGCTGCACGAGGGTTGCCAAGACAAGTCGCATTTCTTGCAGCGCAAACTGCCGACCAATGCAATTCCGTGATCTGGTGCAACAAATCGTCACACAAAGACGTCGAAAAAAAAAAAAAAACCGAGTGAGCCTTGATGCGCCCCAGTCGCACCCATATTTTGTATCACTGTCTCTCACTCTTTTTTAGGCCACTTTTTGTTTTCCACGTTTCTCTTTTTACGCACCCAATGCTGAAGGGAAAATACGCCTCCAAGCACGGCTCTGTCTCAGCGCCAGGCAACCAGCGCTCAGGCACAAAGTCATCGGGTCGTGGCCAATACTCAGGATTGCGGTGAGCGTGATTCAGGCCACAAATCACAATGGTCTAGCATCCGTGGTGAGAAAAAAAAAAAAAAGCGTGAGATGCCCATAAGCAGTATGGCCCGATTTTTTTTTTTTTTTTTTTTTTTTCTGCGATTACGTTTTTCGGCAAATGAAGATGGTCGCCCAAGATTGTGTCCTGGGCCGTCATGCGTTGGAGGCCCGTGGATGCTATCGAATGCAACCGCATGGTCTCGTACATGACGGCGTTCAAATATGGCAATTGTTTCAGCTGGTCGTTTGCGATCAATGCATCACGCTGGCCGCTCGTCAGCGCATCAATCTCCGCGCGCAGCGCCGTCATCTTATCTGGGTGCCGAAGAAGCTCAATGAGCATCAGACCCGTCGTATTGCTCGTGGTCTCGGCTCTAAATGAGGGTGTCATGGGAAGAAATAATAGAAAAGGAAGAAAAAAATCGTTGGCCGTCTCGCTCTCAACGAATTGGCACTCGTTCATTTTTTTTTTTTTTTGGTACCCTGCGATCAAGAACAGCACCACTTCGGACATGATGGCATCGACGGTCAAGCGATCGTCCTGGTTGGCGGCCGAATTCGAGTCGATAAGGATTTGCAGGATATCTTCACGACGCTCCTTGCTGTTTAAACGCTTCATGATCATCGCTCGCAAACTAGCATACATTTGGCATAGCGCCAATGCAAAAAAGTGAGCTTCCCAGAAGGAGAGAGTTGTTGTTTCGTCATTTTTTCTTGTCTCACTCACCTGTTCAAATTGCTCATCCCGGAAACCCAGGCCAATGAGCCTCAAAAACTTGATTAGTCGCGGAAACATCACGGTCTGCGCAAGCAAAAACAAGTTCATTGGTCAGCCGGCGCGCTCATGCATGAATCGACGCGATTTGTCGCGTCGCACACGCGCCACGCTTCGCGAAAACGCCGTGTGCTCTCTTTTTTTCTCTTTTTTTCTCTTTTTTTTTTTTTTTTACTTTTGCCGCAGCGCGCATGATGTTATTGATCGATGTGGGGATGTAGTGGTCGCTGTCATTGACCATATCAAAGGACTCGCCAAAGGCCGTCGATCCAATGATATCGAGTGCCAGCATGCCGAGCATCTTCCACAGGTCAATTGTCACGTACCCGTCTGCACGCGGACTGGCGTCGATTTCGTGGTCCAGACGCGTCAGCATCGCGCGCAGACAGTCATCCATGAACGGCTCGAGCGAATTGAGGTATTTGATCGAGAAAGCAGGCGACACAATGCGGCGCTACACATGAAAAAGGCAAAAAGATGAGATTGCTGAGCACTATGCACGAGCCTTTTTTTACGCGTTGGCGGTGGAACAGCTTGTCTTGGGTATTGAACATTGTCTCAGCACTGGTTTCTATGCCAAGAATGAGCTGCGAATTCTCCTGAGGTTGTTTTTTTTTTCGTGATGCTATGGATTTACCGCGCAAAGCCTGATAGCCTGGGCCCTTTGGGTAATCTTCATGGGAAAGCACCTGGCGAATCATTCTTTTGTCGGACACAACAACAATGTTGGGGCCTAGACGCGCCACCGTGCCGTATTCGTCCAAGAATTCCTTCATGCGAAGGTAGCTGTATAAAAAAAGGGAGGCATTCATACACCTTTCGTAAAAAAAAAGGAAATGTGATGCTCGCCGCCTTTTACCTCTTGCCATCGGCCCTCAGTCTTGGCAGGACGATAAAGCGTGTGATCCAATGGCCAGGGAGGTGACTCAATGGGCCAAAAAAGCCGCGGTACAAAGTCTGATGCATAGAGGGGGGCAGCAATGATTAGCTCAGCACTTTTTGTCCGTCTTGTTGGGCCATTTCGAAGCCATCTTTGCCCCTCTTTACCGTCGCTAGCTTGACAGTGAACCAGGTCAAAGCAATGGACGCGCCAATGCGCTTTGCTTGCTCTTTTTGAAAAAGTCGTGCCATGTCTGGCGGCAGGCGTGCAATGGCGGCTGACACGGGGTTCATTTTTTTTTTTTAATCGAGAAGACAGAAAATCAAGTGTTGAAAAGTGGCGCACAAAATGAGAGGAAAAAAAAAAGTGAGAAGAAAAAAAAAAAGGCACATATTCCGCGCATTTATGGTCCTGAAGTGGCGCTGTTGTGTGGGAATGGCTTCCATTTTGGTCTCATCCCACATTAGTCAACGACAGGCATAATTTTTCAGCCGCGACGCTTTAAGGTTCGGCATCAACCATCTGTCATAAACAGCTGATGACTTCTACTCATAGGCAAATGCCATGACAAATGGCCTAGCGACGAGATGAAAGCAAGTAAGAAAGCGTCACTGGGCTTCGAGATGCACAATGGTGGCAAAAGAAGATGCAGATACAAAAAAAAAAAAAAGAATGGGAGCACAACGCGACATCTCCGACTTTTTATCGGAGTGTGCAATTATGGGTGCATTTCAAAGCGTATTATCATGCTATTGCCTTTGTATTGCTCCAACAGTGTCATACATCACCACCAGTGACGCGATGGGATGCTAGGCTGCTTTGTCCGCCCATCCTCGCATCATTTCACGTACATTTTCGCTCTTTCTAAGAAATCTTCAGGCCCTGTGATCCGATTACAAAAAGATATGTGCATCTTTTTTCAGCGTTTGTGAAGGCCATCTCGTGCAAGTTTGACAGAGATCGGATCGCTGTAGCATCAGCAATTTTGGATTGTAGCGTTTTAAAATCATATATCCTTTGCCTGCGCCGAACGGTGGTGGCCGACGCGCTTTTAACTTACCATTGGTGTTTTAACCTTCAGTGTATTGAGTGCTGTGCAGTGAAAAATGGAAATTAATTAGATAGATAGCGAGAAAATGGCATAAAGAGCATTTGTTGTGTTTTTGGTTGCCAGTCGGTAAAAGTATAACCTGCGAGAGCCATCTGCTCTTTAAATCGATACGTTGAAGCTCGCTCGTTCAAACGAGCCTATCCAGGCGGCACTGCGGCTACTGGATGGTGCGCAATGACGACGTATGAAAATCGCCAATTTTCCAAGAAGTAGAGCCGAGGAATTGTAAATTGCAAAATTTAGGCACTCGGATTGCCACGCCATTCACACACACGGTAAATTCACGTGGATAACCGACAAAGATTCATTAAAAACCAGAGGGTCCATTGACTAGTTTTTGCGCAACATGCGTTTGAGGTATTATTTCTGTCTCAAGGCCATCTTGACGAAAAATAACTGCATCTCCATGAGACATGGACCATCAGAAAGAGCATCTTTTCCTGCGTCTGTGGACATAGGTGATTAAGAAAAACGTTTTTTTTATCATTTTTGATGCGGTTTCAAACTCTTATATCATTTTAGACGCGTGATAAAGCGCGTCAAACGTCGATCGACACGCGTCTGTTCCTAATCAAATCCATGCTCCTGGTGTCTCTCTTGCTGTTGGACGCGTAGGCACCGACTTGACTGCGTGTTTTCCTTTGCGAATCGCGTACAAAGTTAAATCTGAAATCACGAATTGCTCGTCAAATAACCGATCAATCCCATCTTTTTTTTTTTGGCACTTTTGTGGCACTTTTGTGGTTTCTCCTTGGGGAATAAACCTAGTGTGCAAATTTGGTGCCATCCTGAAGACCCATGTTTTCGATTTTGATTTTGAAGGCTCATCATGATTGTTTCTTGATTTTTGTGTGGCGCGCACCCCCCACTCACATTTGGCAGCTACAAATCGATTTCTCCATAGGGTTTATGGTTCGCCATTTCTTGTTGCAACACGTTACGTGGCACCAAAGTGCCTCGTTTGCTATGCTCCATAGACAACTTTGCGGAATGGTCATTTTTTGGCGATTTTTACAAAATTGATGCTTCGACAGATCTCAAACTCTGTGTACAGCATGTTTTGCCTTTAGAATCATTGTAAACACAATTTCATCAAATTTTGGACGTCATTTGCCTTTCTGTTTTACTTGTTTAATTGGCTTTGGCGCTTTAGATTGATTTATTTTACACGAATGTGCGATTGGTAATAGTTTATGATAGTGAGATGAACAATTATTTTGATGGCTCGCATTAAAGACCCTGCAAGATACCCTTGACAAGGTCACAAAAGGCCTCGGCTGTAAAAAAAAAAAAAAAAAAAAAAATTGATCGCTAATTCTATTTTGGCCGTCGGATGGCCGCGACTTACAAAGAGGATCCTTAGGAACAACAGGCGTCTGCGGCTTGGGAGGGTCCGACAAGATCTTGGGGCAATCTTCTTCCGTACGAGGCTTGTCCAGCGAAATCGCGCCTTCAAAGGTGCCAGCCCATTCATCGCGCTTGGTCAAAAAGTGGGGAAGATTGAACAGCTTAAAAAAAAGACAGGGCATTGTTTAGCACCAATTGAAAAGACGATTTGCATCCAATTTTTTTTTTCTTTTTATTTTTTTTTTTTTTTTTTACCTTTTTCAATGTAGCAGGAACCGATGAGTGCTCATACTGCGACGTGGGGAAGGGGCCCTTGGCGCCGTGGATGACGGCGCCCTTTTCAACCCACGGGCTGATGAGAATGGCAGGCACACGGACGCCCGAGCGATCAAAGTTGAAATCGTGCTTGCCGTCCCTGTAGTTAATGCCATCGGGGTTGGGCGCGTCCAGCGGCGTGTCAACGTGGTCGTAATAGCCACCGTGCTTCAATAAAAAAAAGGCGGGAATGAGATGCGCCATGCCATTTGCCATTTGCCGTTTGCACGTCAACAAAATGTGTGTTTTACCTCATCAAAAGTGACGACCAGCAGCGTTTGGTTCCATTGTGGCGAGGCGCGGATGCGCTCGTACACTTCCTTGAGCAGTTTTTCGGCATCAGCGACGTCCGACGGAGGATGCGCGTCATTTTCAACCTATGACACACGCAAAAAAAGGGAGTCAATTTTGACGTTTTTGCCCCATCCACACCAAAGCACGATTGGCACTTACAATGCAACTGCCAATGCTGTTGTAAGCGGGGTCGAGGAACGTCACAGGTGGCAGCTTGCCATCGCGCGTGTCCTCAATGAAGCTGTGCCATCGTCTGTAGCGGTGCTTGAACAGATCGGCGCGCAACTGCTGGAATACAACGAGCGATGGGATCTCATAAAAGTAATTGTTCCATTCAATGCCGGCCTCTGCAATCAAAAACAAAAAAAAAGTGTCAATGGCACGCTTGTGGCCGTGTCGCGCGCCAAAATGGCACATACCTTCCAAATTGTTGTAAATGGTCTTTTGGGGATAGCCGACAATGTACTTTTTGCCTTCTGTCCAGACCTCACCGTGGCTCGTTGCGCTGTGCAGATACATGCGGTTGGGCATCGTGCTAAAAAAAGGATAAAATGCGCATCAGACATAAATCCAATCTGCGCAAACGCGTTCGACACGTCTTTTTTCTTTTTTTTTTAAAACATGAATTTACCTGCCAGCAAAAGAGGAGAACCAGCGGTCGATGATGGTGTAATTGGAAGCCAACTCGTACGTGATTGGGATGTTTTTCGGGTCAAAGCCGTCCATGATTTGGTGCAATGCGGACGCATTGTTCTTGATGTCTGGATAGGTGGAGGCAAAGTTGGACACAAAGCCTTGCATGTTGGCCTTTTTCACATCGGTGTCAGGGACTGACGCGTTGCCGGAGACTTGCGCAGTGGTTGCCCAATATTCGTGGTTCTACAAAAGAAGGGTGAATATTAGCACGCGCCAGCGATTGAACATTGAGCCGCGCATCACTATCCCACATGAAGCGGGGGTTCAACTTACAGGATCCAGAGGATCTTTAAGTAACCCCTTGTTGGTCGCACAGATCTTGAGACTATTCTTGTCAGTGGGATCCACATAATTGCAGTTTTTGCCAGCCTCCAGGCCATCAATCTCGTCATTGTACTTGAACCAGCCCATCATGCGGTCAAAGCTGCGGTTCTCAAACATCAGAATCACCACGTTCTTGATCTTTTCTGACGCACCATTTTCTAAAAAAGCACCAAAAATAGGAGAAAATCAAGTCAGGAGACGGTGAGGGGCAAGCATTTTTTGTGCGTGTTTTTACCAGCGAGATCCTTCAAAATGAAGGGTGTAGCCTTGTCGTCCTTCTGCCCCAGGGATGGCAAATCCCACTTTGGGTCAAAACAAAAAAAAAATGAGCATGAATTGGCATTTTTACCCCGCGATGGCATTACATTTTCCTGCACGGTCTTGAGGACGCTGTAATGGTCATAAGGGACACCATCTGTATGCGAGGAGCGCTTGACAGCCGGGCCCAGCAACAGCGTCATGACCTGTTGTCTGAGAATCGTCGACGGCTTGTCCCAAGTCACCACAAACAACGTATTTTTGCCAAATTGCTTAGCATGAAGCTTCGAGTCCAAAAAAGTCTTGAGCCACGCAGACGATTGACCAACCTCACCCTCTATACGACAAAAAAAAAGTTAGAAAAGTAAGAAAAATAGAAAAAATAGGCTTCCATTGAAATGAAAGAGGTCCTTTTTGGTGAGATGAAGCTTACTTTGCGTCAGCTGCATGACAAGAAATAAAAAATTAGAGTGCGTGAGTGAGTTTGTGCAACGATAATCGTGTATTCTCCTTGTTTTTCTTTCTTTTTTTTGGGTTTTTACGTTTGGCGTGTAATACACAAATTGCGGCACAGCGTTGTTTTTGATATCAACGTCGAATTGAGCGGCGGCCTTGATGCGCTTGCAGCGTGCCGGGTTCGTGGCAATGTTGGAAAAGGCCATGAACGGGTTGTGGTAGCGCACATATTGATCAATGTACTTTTCCGGATTGCATTGACCGCCTATAAACAAGCAATTTCCCCATTTAGTTTACGCGCTGTCGCCATTTTACTGCAATTGGGACATTCAGGGGGAGGGGAAAAGGGGGAGCTCGCGACACGAGAGCGGAGCAAGGGGCTGAAAACACGACACGGTCACCCCTATCTTTTTTTTTTTTTTTTTTTTACCTTCAAGAGGTTTGTAATCTTCATGGTACGAGCCCCATGTAATATTCTTGGCTTCAAGCAGGTCGACGATGGACTTTCGATCGTCAATGGCCGCATTTGCATCGGTCTTTGCGCCTGATGTGGATCCACTGATCATGCCAACCTTTAAAAGGAGTGTGAAAATACAAACAAAAAGAATCAGTGATCGGGCTCACGCGACGACGCTTAGGCAAAGCAGCGGAGGGAGCGAGATAAAGGATGATGTGATGTGTTTACATAGTTTGGCTGCGAGGTGGGCGACAAGGACTCATAATTGGTCAACAAGAGGCCATTTTGCTTTTCGGCGAGTGTCGACAAGTAGGGATCCTTGACGGCATCGACGTAGCTGCCTGAGGGCAAGACGATAACGACCACGCGGTCAAAATGCTTGCCATGCACCAATTTTGTTTCGGCCGATTTGCTCACAGGCACGCCCTGGGCAATGGACGAAAGCAACAAGCATGCTCCGGCAAGGGTGATCCACTTCATGCTCTTGAAAAAGGCGAAAAAAAATTTAATAGCGATGACAGAAAAAAAAAGGGCATAAATGAAGATTGCCAACCTTTTTAAAGGCCTCCCTCGCGATAGAAAAAAAAATTGGGAGAGGGCCCTTGCCATTGGCTTAGAATGGCCAAAGCGGGTCTCCTGAATGCACCCACATGTGAAGGAAAAAAGGACGTGTCAAAAAGACGATGAGTGTAACGTCAAGAGATGAGATCTGTGTCACGGCGCGCCCTGAGAAAAAGCTTCCATTGGTGATTTGCCGATGGGCTCCGTCGTCGCACCAACTGTAGAAATCTCTTTTTCACTATTAAAATCGTGTTGCAAACGCAATATTCATTGCCTTTTTGTATAAGCTGAGTTGCGCAAATGGCTCCAAACCTTGACCCAGCCCAAGAAATGGTCCTATCGTGACCCGGGGCACCCCACGATGTACGTAAAAAAAAAGAGTGAGAGAAGGAGCGTGGGTGTGAGTGCGTCGTTTTTTTTTTTTTTTTTTTTTTTCT
>KV441885.1:93005-124021 GCA_001650995.1 Gongronella sp. w5
TGCGTTTTTTTTTTTTTTTTTTTTTTTTTGCTCGACACACGTCGCCACGCTCGCACCATGCCGTGCCAGGAACTTCACGTGGACTCTACCAATGTCAATTGCACAGGCCCCTGACAGCTTGCTGAGGCGCGCTGCAGGCCCGCGCGACCACCCATTTATTGATTTAGGCACCACGTTGTCTTCAATTGTAATAAAAAGCAGGCTGCGGCCGTGCACACGCGCCATGCACACCCAACAAACGGCAAAAAGGCTGCTTGCATGAATGTGTCTTCCTCAATTTCCATGGCAAGCTTGTACCTGGTCCTCATTGTACGCCAAGGGATGCATAAAGAAAAACCAAAAAGTCAAATCACGCGATGCGAGCAAGAAAAAAGTAAAAGTAACGTCAAAAACTTTGGGTTTTTAGCAAGTGAAACACAGGTACAAACGAGCGCGACAAGAATAGAGCAAATGGACGATTCAAGGCTAGCGCCGTTACACAACGATATGCAAAGGAGCAGGAACATCGTTCGTTTTTGGGCAATTGCGAGTGACGGCTCGCATGGCCTTCTTCATTACATCTCTAAGCCTATAACAAGACGTGCATGAACCATGTGACTCGTGGGACGACGTCTTTGTGGCTCGCCATCGTGCCATCATTGGAAGGACTATCATGGATCATCGAGATCGGTTCTTGTTTTTTTTATTTTTTATTTTTTACAAATTGAATTGCGCTGCCATGTGTTGAGTCTTAGCATTGGCATTGGCATTGGCACATAATTGCTTTGCCATGATAAAACAGCCGTTCTTCCATGCTAGTGAAAAAAAACAGCCATTGTTTTCTGACCAAATTGTGCCAGCATCTGCCATCAGTAGCTGGCGACACTAATGGCGCTCATTTAAGCATACGTCGGCCTTTTCTCCTCACATTGACGATATTTCTTTTCCACTGCCCTGCGCAAGTGAGTCTCATTAACGTTCATGTTCATCTTATTTTTTTTTTAAAAAAAAGAGGGATCCAATTGATTAAAAGGAGAAAACGTGTGATCAAGCCACACCAAGAAAGCCACCGTATAGTCTGCTTGCCTACGTTGAGAATGGCCAGTCTTTTAGACGCACCGCTTGTCCAATGTAAGCACGCCCACGCCAACAGCATGGGTAAAATTTGAGAAAAACGTGCTGCACGACTTTCGGCCGCGCAATTCGTGGCAATTACAGGTCTTTTGGGTCATGCGTGACAAGATTGTTTCAGGGCTGCATTGGGCAATACAGTTGAGCTGAGCATGAAATCCACGTTTTTATTCATTTCAGCGAGCGGCGGAGCTCAATGCCATTATTATTAGGATGCATTTGTGCGGGCGTGATGCATTTTCAATTCCGCAGCACGCGAAACGCCCACCCTTGCTGCCCAGTGACGATTAAATCCTCTCCATTTCATCAATTTGCCCTTTTCTGAAAATGTACAGCAAAAAGACCTGATTTCTTACAAAGTGCATTTTCTCAGAACTGAGTAATCCTTTTTGCAAAAAAAAAAAAGCTTGAGATCATTGGAGTCTTGAGTCGCCTATCCACTGGTCTGTATTTGGAGCCATAGGATCAGACTCATCGAGAGAAACGTGTAAAATATTATTTTGGCGCCGGGGTTTCACAAGCAGACGCGAATCTCGAGATTTCTCGAGACTGAGTGATCCGATTTGCGAAAAAAAAATGAACACCGTTGGAGAATAGGGTCCACCATTTTGGTCCAAATTTAGGACCAGATGAGCAAGTTTCTGATGAAGCGCCATTTTCATAGGCGTAAAGGCGGTACGATCTGCACCATTTGGTCTCGCACGGCGACAACAGCTGAGCACCACGACGCGTGAGTCACCTAAAATGAATCAGCGGGCAAACGCGGTAAAAGCGCTTGCGGTTTGGAGAGATCGCGTTTAGGTCTCAGTGAGTTAGCCTTCACAGAGTCGATTTGGGCTGAGAGTCATCTCATTAGATGCATTGATCCCCCTTTATACTGGTACGTAAGCAAATCTGCAATAAAAACCAGGGATGATCAATCACGCCGTTCTCGAGCAAATCATAATTAAAGAAAAATCGAATAATACTGTTTTCTCCGTCAGTTTTAATCGAATCGCAATGAAACTGTATTCATCTGTGAGAGATTCAAAAGCTACTTTTGACACATTAAAAAGAGCTTTGGGTCATCCTTTCCGTTTTCGACAAAATTGAGTTGGAACATTGTCCTAATGTTTGATTAGATTTTTCAAGCATTTCAATGTCGTTCATCGGCCAAGCAAGCAATCAGGAAATGACGCCCGAATGTGCCTCTTTCGAATGGCATCAGTTTTACCACGATCTACGCAAAATATTTCGAGATCCAGGAGGGTGAAGTTTGTGAAAATAACGAACTTTGTAATCAACTTCACAATGATCTCGTCGATCTCCGGTTTTTAATTTCTCACAAGAAGAGGAAATCAAAAAAATACGTACATCAAGCGATCCCGCACCTTTCAAAGTTAGAATTGGCCCTCACTACCTTGCCAGACCAGTTGTCTGACAGACTTTTCTTATTATTAAACATCTGTGATTCAGGCAAACAAAAACAATGGCCACGAGTGAAAATAAGATCTTAAACGTCTTTTTACGCCAGAAGCAACCAATAGACCTATTGTTTTTATTGCATTTAGCGCTGCGCAAGCGCTCACTTGAATAAGAAAACATGTCAATTTCGTTACGAGGTTTTAAAACTATCCTCAGATGATGAAATATCATAGCATAAATTGGGCTTTTCTCGACGTTTCTTTTCAAGTTGCCAAATTTGGACGCGGAACGGGCCCATTTTATATTTTGTTGCCAATTTCATTGTCTCTCCCCTTTTCTTTCGTCTTTTTTTTTTTTTTTTTTTTTTTCCTTCGCGATGGTTTTTACGGTGGCCGACAAGCATTCCCTGGACGACAAGGACATGGAAGAGGCAGAACATGTGGTTCTTGAGGCGTTGGAGAACACTATGAACGACGCGCTCGAGCCGGAACAGCTTGGCACATACCTGAATCCGATTTTTTTCAACCTGGCGCCCTCTGGTCCGCGCGTTGGCAACGAGCAGCTGTCGCAGCTCTGCAAAGAAGGCCTGGACATGGATGAGCTTCTTGACGAGGACGCCAGCAAGGTCGATCATAAGGAAGGCAACGTGGTTATGCTGGAACCGAGGGAATATCAGCATGAATTGTACCAGCAGGCCATCAAGGAGAACATCATTGCTGTGTTACACACGGGCGGGGGTAAAACGCTGATTGCCGTCATGCTTATAAAGTACATGGCCCTCCAAGAGCAGCGTAAAAGTGTGACACGCGTCAAGGTGAAACTTATTTTATTGAAAGCACACGACATCTCATTTGCTCACTCTCATTTTTTTTAGACGAAAATCACGTTCTTCCTCGTCAACATTGTCAATTTGGTGTTCCAGCAGTCAAGCGTGATCTCTGCCAACAGCGATTGCCGCGTGAGCCACTATTGTGGTGACATGAACGTCGACATGTGGTCTGAAGAAAAGTGGAAAAAGGAATACGAAGGATCCGATGTGTGTGTCATGACAGCACAGATCTTTTTGGATTGCCTGCGCCATGGTTTCATCAGCTTGGACAAGGTAAAAAATGTCCAATTCTTTGGCATTGTCTCGCTCATGCATTTTTATTCAATAGGTCAATCTGATCATCTTTGACGAGTGCCATCACGCGACCAAGAAACACGCGTACAATGTCATCATGCGCGAGTTTTACGACAAATGTCCCGAGGAAGACCGCCCAAAAATCTTTGGCATGACCGCTTCGCCCATGCACTCAAAGTCGGGCGTCCTCTACAGTGCTACGTAAGCAGAAGAAAAAAAAAAGCTATAAAAAATGACCCGTTATTCATCTTTTTTTTTGAAGTCAATTGGAGCACAATCTTTGTAGCAAGATTTACACGGCAACCAAGACTGATGAGCTGAAAAATGTGCTGAATCCGGCCAAGGAGGAGATGATCGACTACAAGCCCGCGCCATTGTATCCCGAAACACAATTGACGTCCAAGGTGCGCCGATTTTTGGGGTACAATGAGCGATACGGCTCCACGTTCCGGCGCACAAAGCAGATTCTGGAGGATCTTGGCCCGTGGTGCTGCGACCGTATGTGGCGTACACTATTGCTGGAATTGGAGCGCAAGGTGGATATTGCGGTGGGCGATTTGAATGAGGAGCTTTTGCTTGAGGACGACAAGCGGCTCAAGGAATGCATTGAATTTATTGAGCGGCAACCGCAGCGCAAGCCCAACAGCAAAGACGTGTTGTGCTTTTCGCCCAAAGTCATGTGCTTGCTCGCGATCCTCGGCAAAGAGATTAGAAACACCCACTCATGCAGCATCATCTTTGTCGAGAGACGTCACACGGCGCTTGCCCTCAAATTAGCTATCAATGACCTCGACGAGCTCTCTGCATATCGCTGCGACATCCTAACGGGTCATGGCTCCAACAATGAAGGCGATATCTCCATGCACTTCAAAGAACAAAATCGCATCATTGATAAATTCCGCCGGGGCGAATTAAATCTTCTCATTGCCACCAAGGTCGCTGAAGAGGGTCTCGACATTCAGCCATGTAACTTGGTCATCCGGTAAAAAAAAAAAAAAAAAGATTTTTTTTTTTGACGCATTTTCCCCCTATTTTTTTTTTTATCAGCTACATCCAATCGCGTGGTCGTGCGCGTCAAAAACTCTCGGTTCATTGTGCTTACGGAAGAGGGGAACGTTAAGCAAACGGAAACGATGCGTGAGTTTCATGTCAAGGAGCAGCAGATGATTCAGTTTTGCCGTGATCTGCCAGAGGACCGCAACGTGGCGCTGCGATTTGCCAATGAGTACGACGAAGGGATCATGACGGATGACCGGCCATTTGATCCAAACGTGGATGACGGCGAATTATATATGGAGGACGCGTACGTTGTGGCTGCCACGGGTGCCAAGGCGACCAAGCAATCGTCGGTGCCGCTGCTCTATCGCTATTGCTCTTGTTTGCCCGCAGACTCGTTTTCTAAGCTGCAGCCGTCATTTGAAATCAAGTATGCGCTGAATGGCGGGTTTGAGTGTGTTGTCCATCTTCCCAGCAATGCGGCCGTGCGTCAGGTCACGTACAGGCATGCGAAGTCCAAGCGTCAGGCCAAGAAGTTGGCGGCTCTCGAATGTGTACGCCAATTGCATCTGAAAAAAGCGCTTACCGATAATCTTTTGCCGGTCAATTATCGCCACGAGATCCTGGGCAACATGGAGGGTGTTTTGGACGAGAATGGCATTGTCGTGGGCAGCCGTCGTCGATGCGCACACTACGAAAAGCGTGTTCCGCGTCTCTGGCAGCGCCCACGCTTGTATGAAATCGATGCGGCCAGGATGGATGGTTCCAACCCGTTCAATGACAGCGGATTGTTGCTCCACAGCGAAGATATGATGCCATCTTTGGCGTCCGAGGCGGACCATGATCGATTTGCTGATTATTCACGCGCATACAATCAAACCGAGAATCACTCGTCGCTGCCTGCTGCTGCTGCTGCTGCTGCTGCTGCGGCCGATAAGCTCGATGCCAATGATAGCCAGATGGACGCCGAGCACCAACACGAGCACAAGCGCAATCGGGGCCAAAACGAAGAAGAAATCCCTCTCGAGGACACGGAAGGGCCATTCCAGCTGTGGATGAGCTTGCTTTATACCGACAAATCGAGCATCCATGACGTTTCGCTGCGCACCATGTGTATTTTGACGTGGCGCCCCTTCCCCAATCTCTCGCCGCAGCAATTGTTCGACGTGACATCCTGTTTTAATGCCCACGTCAAGCCTCTGAATACGTCCAACGACGGAAAACCCGCGCCAATGACCATTTCCAAAAAAGATCTGTTGCTTTTAAAGGAATACAATGTGGTCATGGCGTCAGCCATTGTCAACAAGGTATTTACGTGCAGCCTCGGGGATATGCCTTATTTTTTGGTCCCATTGTCGCGCGATTTTGACCGCGCGCATCTGATCAATGGTGCGCATCTTGATCGCAATGTGCTTTATCAGCAGCAGATCGATTGGGCCGAGATCCGGCGCGCAGTGCAAAAGGAATTGGTCCTAGTGGACTGGCGCGCACGTGACGCGTTTGACGACGTGATTCTCATCGACTATGCAGATCAGGGCCGTCGCTATTACGTGCAGCAGGTGCGCCATGATCTCACCCCCGCATCCCCCATTGACAAATTGTCTGCCATCCGCGAGGTCAATCACGACTCGGTCGCCGCCTATTATGAGGAAACATTCAAGGTTGAGGTCACCGATTGGGAACAGCCACTCATCAAAGTGGTCAAAATCAACAAAATCATGGACTATTTGACATCGAAGCACATGCACAAAGCCATGATTCGCAAGACAACGGCCTCCTTCATCCTTCCTCAATTCTGCCACTCTTATTTTGTCTCTGCCACCACCTTCCAGACATGGATGCTCATTCCATCCATCATGACACGCTTGGACTCGGTCCTCCTCGCTCTCGATGCTCGACAACGCTATGATCTCGATGTCCAGGATCTTCATATCATGGAAGCTTACACCACGCCATCAGCAAGCATGGAAATGGATTATGAACGCCTGGAGACTCTTGGTGGTAAAGCTCGAAACAGCATGAAAAAAAAAGAGCCAAAAGGATCCGCCCTATTTTTTTTTTTTTTTTTTTTTACAGACTCGTTCCTCAAGTTTGTCGCGACAATCCGTCTTTTCATTAATTTCCCCTTGTCAAATGAAGGCGAATTGCATTGCATGCGTATCAATGCCATTTGTAACCGATCTTTGTACCGTGCGGCCAAAAGACTCAAGCTGTACAGATATGTAACGAGCCAGGCGTTCAATCGGCGCCATTGGCGTCCACATGGCTTTGTCGCAGCCGACGACACGGAGGAATTCCACGATCAGGTGCACCGCCACATGCTGTCGGACAAAAGCCTTGCCGACATTGTCGAGGCGTCACTTGGCGCCGCGTATCTTAGCGGCGGCTTGGAGGCAGGGTTGCGCTGCGCCATTGCCATGCAAATTCCTTTTGATTCGATGAAATCGTGGCGCGACTTTTGGCCGACATACAAAATGACGCGTGAGAGTGTGCCTCCACGCGCCGAGACACGCGCGCTGAGCTTAGTCAACATGACTGTTGTCCAAGACATATGCAAATACAAGTTTGACCATCCATTGCTCGTCGTTGAGGCGCTCACGCACGCATCACTGCCCAATTCCATTGCCCCATGCTACCAACGCCTCGAATTCCTCGGTGACGCCATTCTGGATTTCCTCGTCGTGCGCTACCTCTTCGAACGCTATCCAGGGGCTACGCCGGGCGTGCTCACCGATCTAAAAACTGCATGTGTCAACAAACACATCCTCGGCTACCTCTGCATGCACATCAAGATGCACCATCACATTATCCACTACTCGTCCATGCTAGTCAAGGCCATTGAGACCATTGAACACGAAATTAAGCAAGTCAAGGAATCTGGCAATGTCGGCCACGAATTCTGGCTTGACTTGAACATGCCCAAGGTGCTGTCAGACGTTATTGAAAGTATGTTGGGTGCCGTCTTTGTCGATTCGCAATTCCGCCTCGAACCGGTCCAGGAACTTTTCAATCATTGGCTCGTGCCCATTTTAGACGAGCATGTGCGGCCTCAAACGGTTCGATTCCACCCTGTCAACAAGATGATCAATACCTTTCAGCAATTGGGATGCGAAGGCTACATGCTGCGGTACAAAAAAAAAAGACAGTGGTGACTAAATCGTGGCGCGTCATGCTGGGTCTTCCATTTTTTAATTTTTTTTCTTTGCGGTTTTTAGCAATATATCGACCGTAACATCCAAAAATGACCCAGGCAGCACGCAGCAGTGCGTCGTGTTCTTGCACGGCAAGCCGTTTGCCAGCGGCTGCTCAGACAATTTCAAGGCTGCACGCCGCGAAGCTGCCGAAAAGACCCTCAAGCGCCTCAACGATTATCCCGACGCCTTGAGGGCTGTGTGCGACTGCGGCGCGATTCGTGAGGCGCGATTGGACAAGAAGAACAAGCGCAATGCCTTGGATTACGATCAGGACAGCGACGAAGGGCTTTAAATCCATGATTTCAACATTCATTTATCATACCAGTCCGTTTTTTGAAGTCATTTGTAGTTTTTTTTTCATATTTCAATGCTCATTGCAAAACAATGTTTTTTTTAGTCAATTGTAGTTTGTTTTCAATGTTCATTTAAAACAATGTGCTTCATTATACCTGCATCGTTTCTCGCCAATGCTTTTTGTACGCGTGCCTTTATAATATCTTGCAATGAAAATACTTTTTACTACACGGAGAATCTATTTCTCTATACACGGGATACGGGACACGGAAAAAATTCAGAGTTGCATCACGGAGGCACATCCGGCCGCGCGACGCGTAAAGTATCTACTGTATAATTGTGAAAATGTCAATATTTTGGATTTATCTGCACAGCGGCTGAACGGACCTCTGGTTTTCAACGTCATGTTAAAAAAAGACGCGACTTAATGGCCTAATGAACCAGTTTTCGAGGCGATCCACTCATGGGTTGCTGTGTTTAAGATTGCATTTGTGAAAATCGGCATTTTTAGGGAATTTCACTACAACCGTCTGATTGATCTCTAGACTTAAATGCCTTTTTTGAACCGAGACGCGCCGAAATATCAAAGTCGAGGCCTTTGCCTGCGATCTATGCATGATTTCACCCCAAAAAACGAAAAGCGCGAAAAATATTATTTTGGCTCTGATGTTGGCCCTGCGTTTTCACTAGAAACACGAACCTCGAGTTTCCTCAAGACTGAGCGATCCGATCTCTGAAGAAACTTGCCATTGTCGGATTTTTGGGTCGAGAACCGACTGGTCTAAATTTGGGCGCCATATGGTCAGCCTCATCGTGTGAAACGCGTAAAATATTATTTGGCGATGTGTTTTCACTAGCAAACACGAATCTCGAGATTTCTCGAGACTGAGTGATCCGATTCGCGAAAAAAATTAACACTGTTGGTCAATTGGGTCCACCATCAACTGGTCCAAATTTGGGACCAGATGCGCAGGTTTCTGAGGAAGCGCCAGTTTCATAGGCGTAAAGGGGGTAAAATCACAAACATTTGGTCTCGCACAGCGGCAACGGCTGATCGCCCCGACGCGTGAGATACCTCAAATGAATCGGCGGCCAAACGCGGTAAAAGTGCTTGTGGTTTGGGAACATCGCGTCGTATTTTCGGTGAGTTAGCCTTCATGGATCATTTTGATCCTGGTTTAGCCCTGAATTTATGAAAAATGCATGTTCTCATGACTGAATGATCCGGCTTGCGAAAAAAATTGGAATTATCAAAGTTTTGAGTCGAGCATCCATCGGTATAAATTTTAAGCTATATGGTTAGGTTCATCGGGAGAAACGCGTAAAATGTTGTTTGGGGCTGGGTTTTCACCTAGCAAACACAAATCTCGAGATTTCTCGGGACCGAGTGGTCTGATTCGCGAAAAAAAAAGTAACACTGTTGGTCAATTGGGTCCACCATCAACTGATCCAAATTTGGGACCAGATGAGCAAGTTTCTGAAGAAGCGCCAGTTTCATAGATGTAAAGGGGGTAAAATCACAACCATTTGGTCTCGTACTCCGACAACGGCTGATCGCCCCGACGCGTGAGACACCTCAAATGAATCCGTGGTCAAACGCGGTAAAAGCGCTTGCGGTTTGGGGACATCGCTTCAAGTTTTCGGCGAGTTAGCCTTGAGGAGTCTTTTTTGTTCTGGTTTGGCCCTGATTTTATGAAAAATGAATGTTCTCAGGACTGAGTGATCCGACTTGGGAAAA
Organism: Gongronella sp. w5; assembly: GCA_001650995.1. Classification (NCBI taxonomy): domain Eukaryota; kingdom Fungi; phylum Mucoromycota; class Mucoromycetes; order Mucorales; family Cunninghamellaceae; genus Gongronella; species Gongronella sp. w5. The sequence goes on from KV441885.1 coordinate 102,865, forward strand.
AACTTGACATCGCCGGCTTTTTGCGTTCAGCATTATGTAGCTCAAACATAGGACCCGATGAACAAGATCCGGGGGACACGCCCAGCAAAAAGTGGATAAGGGTTTGTCCATTTTGGCAGCGTGCGCGGCAGCAGCCCAATGTATCGACGCGCAAGTCACCTCAAATGAATCTGTGAACAAAGGCGGTAAAAGCGTTTGCATTTTGGAGATATTGCATTGAGATCTCGGTGAGTTGGTGTGAAAATACTTTGAAAACTTGCATTTTCGATTTTGATTTGGCAGACAAGATATTGGGTCGGTTCTGCTTGCCTGTCCATATCATATTCACAATCATGAGCTTCCGCAAGCGTGAAAAAAAATCAGTTAGTATCTCGGCAAGTGCCGAAAAATGTAATGATTTTTTACAAAAACACGCTCAGCCTAAATTTGAGCAATGTCTGATTGATTGACCCTCGTTTTTTACTTCAATTCTGGGAAGAGAGCGGCCAAATCCACCTTGCGAGAAAGTTCGTGGCGCTGCAAGCTGTCCTTGGGGGTGAAATGTTTTTTTCGTATTTTAGAAAAAAAAAAAAAGGCTGGTCATCTCAAAATCCACCTGGAGGTCCCCGCGCTTTGAGAGATTCTATTGCAGCCAAAATACAAAAATCCGTTTGGCAGCCTGCACATTCGACATCTGTAAGTCATGTTATTGTATGCATTGACCCCCTCTTGATTAGTAAATCTGCAATAAAAATCGGAGGTCGATCAAGCGGTTTCCGAGGAAAAGGCGACCAAAGTCGAATTTCTCGACCAGTTTTGAATATACAGTGGTTTCATACAAAAAAAAATTGAATATACAGTGGTAAAACCAGATCTATTCGAAAGAGAATAGAATTCGGTGTCTTTTGTTGCAGCAGCTCCTTGGTGAGTTATCTCGTCGGTTGCCATGCAAATCACGCTTGAAAATTTTGATCGAATGTCCCAAGTGTACAAAGGTCGCGCATCGTGTTTGTCGGGCTTAGATAAAATGACACCCGAGCGCGTCGCGTTCTACTCGCGCAAGTTTCACGCTGATCGAATAATAACTTGGTGCGTTCGGGATAAAATTGTGAATTTATGGCAAAATGTCAAATTTCCTGCCAACGGCACAATTTATTCGTGGTTTTGAGGTCATTTACGAGAAACCCAGGGTCGATATGCCCTACTGTAAAAGTTTTATGGTGCGGTGGTCACTGGATGGCGTGTTATCGCAAATTGGAAAATGTGCGGTTTTCACGGATTTTTCAAAGGGGTCCCAGTCGAAGATTTTCAGCTGGGAAATTTAGGCTCTTCGACCGTCACGCCACTTGACCATATGATAAATCGCGTCTTGTTTGTCGATTAAAATCAAGTAAAAAATCATGGTCCATCGATCGGCTTTGGAGGAAAACACGGTTTTTTGAATTTCAGTCCCTGTTTTTGTGCAAGGGTTAACTCGGCGAGTTTTGACCGTAGTGCCCTGAAACGTGATTCACCCGTCTGAGCATACGTTGTACCAGTGATCGGTGAAAAATAATGTGTTTTGGAGAGGATGGTGCGTGTTGAAAAATGGCCTATTTCAGGTCAATTCGAAACACGTGTTACGTCGCGCTCCACGCGCGTGACGCGTGTCCCTGGCTCATCAATTATATGCATCTGGCACGTCTCTTATTAGTGGATGCGTCAGCGCGGGTCTAGGACGCGTTCCGACGAAGCAATCTGGCGGCAAAGTTAAATCTAAAATTGCGCAGGGCTCGTTAGCGGGGCGATGGAGCACCGCGTTTTTTGTCATTTTCATTGGTTACGCGCTTCGGTATGTCTTTTGTACAAGTTTGGTGCCCTTTTGGCAACCTCATTTTTGGATTTTGATCTGGAAGGCCGTCACGGCTCATTTTTCGGTGACTCGTTTGCGCAGGGAAATTTGGCGTTTACGACCCGCCATTCGATTATTTCGTCTCCCCTTTTCATGTTTGGGCGCGTTTCGGGGCTTGCTATGCATGATTGACCGCAGGCGCGCGTTGCGATTTCCGTAATTTCTGAATTTTGACGCGTTTCCGACCGATGATCACATCAACTCGCTGTTTAAAACGTGTGCATTCGACGGCGACACGAGTCTACCTCCTAGGGCCTTCTTTTGATGCATCATCTTGTCCGCTGCGGAACAAAGGAGTTGCAAATCGGGTTTGAAAATGAAAATGCCAATTTTGCAAGCAATATCATCCAATGCGCCCGCTTACAGAAGTATAAAAAAGAACGGCCATTTGCCATGCACGAGGCACGGTGTGTCTTCTCTCAAAAGAGGCGATGATGCCATTGTTTTAATGATGAAAATGTGGATTTTATTGAAGTATGGAGCTTGCCCAATGGACGATGCACGCAAGGCGTTTAACGGTAGCGGCGGAGGGACAAGGTGTTGCGGCGCTTCCAGTTGGAGCGCTGGCCGGCACCCTTGGTCTTGGTGTAGAGATGGCCCTTGCCCTTGCCACGGGACTTCTTGCCGATGGCGGTGAGACCACGGGCCTCGCGGCGCTTGTGGACGGCGTTGGCGATCCAGTTGATGCGAGCATCGCGGCGGATGGCCTTGTGCGAGGGGTCGACGAGGATGACCTCAAAGTACTTGTAGGTGGAGTCCTGGTTGATCCAGTACGAGTTGAGGACACGGAGGTTGGCGCAGCGGCGGCCGACACGCTCCTCGGCGGTGGACTGGAGCGAGCGCTGGTATTTGAGCTGGTTGACACCCTCGTTGACGGGCTTGCCGTAGGTGGCACCCTTGGGGACGGGGCGCTTGCGGCCGCCACGACGCACACGGATGCGGTAGACGACGAAGCCTTGCTTGGCCTTGTAGCCAAGACGACGGGCCTTGTCGGGGCGCGAGGGGCGCGACGCACGGTGGATCACGTTCAATTGACTAGAAGAAAACAAGGAAAGCCAAAAATGCCGTCAATTCGCCTGTTGGGGCAAAAATATAAAAAAAAGAAAGTGGCAACTTACCGGTACTCCCAGCAGCGGACGCGGAGCAAGAAGCGGAGGACATCCGACTGCTTCTTCTTTTGCAGTTCTTCGAGATACTTGTAGGCTAAAAAAGAAAAAAAAGAAAAAACATCAATGAGTCTGTCACTCGATCAAAAAAAAAATGCAATTGACTTACCACCCATGGCAAAACTAAGACGAAGAAGCGCGGCACAAGAAGAAAAAATACGAAAAAGAAAAAAGAGCATGAGATTCTGTCACGAGATATTTGAGGCACACAGCAATGCCATCCATCCGATTTGACTGATGCATCCATCCATCCAAGGCACGCATCCATCTTTTTGGATGGCTCATCCTCAAATACAACGCGTCTCGGAAGGTGTCATGCATCGTGGGGCGTCATCGTTGCAAAGTGTATGATCGTGAAGCCTACCTTTCAAAGGGTAATAAAAAGAGAAAGAAGAAAAAAGAGGGTGTTTGAGCGGGCCACATTTTCTTTTCTGGAGATCGCCTTTCCCTTTTGGAAACCCGGCGGGTCTAGGCCAATCAGGGCCCGGGATGCCAACTCCCCTTTTTTTATCCCTTGGGAGCTAGGCCGTGCATGATTGTGGCACCATGACCCGCAACCCAGGCCATGAAACGTGTGCCAGAAGCAAGCTAGCCAGAACCCAACGACAAACAAAGATCAGGCTATTGGCCGTGTGAGTGCCTTTTTTATTTTTGTGTACCAGGTTAGTTGGCCATGCCAAAAAAAAAAAAAAGGTTAAATATTCCCCGCGCCGCGTCTGGCGTTTCTTTTTACTTTTTTCTTCTCCTAGCTTCTCTTTTTTTATACACGCCCCGCTCTTTTCTTTTTGCTCGTTCTCCTCCATTTCTCGCTTGGTTACTTTTCTCCTCTCTCTCTTTTTCTTTTTGTTTTTTTTTTGTTTTCTCTCCTTCTCGTTGTGAACCCGGCGCTTTTTTCGACGTTTTTCCATGAACGATCCAGAGGACGGGTTGACGAGCTTTGACTTTGACTGTGCGAGTGAAGACACGCGGAGCGAGAATGTGCTTTTCAAGCTGTTTGACAAGGTGAAGAGCACGGTGGCGGGTGACAATGTGCCTTTTCCAAGCTCGACACGGCCGGCTATGGATGGTGACGGGTCTGTGCCTCCATTGCTTGCTGGCAGTGGTGGTGGGACGGAGCATGGGCCAGGTGGCAAGCACATGCCCAGTCCGTCGCACGTAAGATTTTATTTTATTGGGAGAGAGCACATGATGCACATGACACTCATACATCATTTTTTATTTTATTTTATGCACTTGTTGGAAAATGATCTCATTTTGTTGTGATCAGTCGTCGTCGTCTGGTCTTTCGTCCATGACGTCGATGAGTGACCTGATCCACACGACGGCGTCGTCGACACGCAGTCTTGCTGCGGCGTCCAAGGCGTCTGCCACAGCGAGTGTGATGATCACGACGGCAACGGCGACGGCGCAGACCGGCAAAGATGTGGACGATCTCACGGTGCACTTTGACCCGACACTCGTGGCGTCGTCGTCGTCCAACAAGCACGACGCCTACCCAGAGATGCTGCCGCTCAAGAAATCACGGTCCATCGACAGCGACGCACAGTCCATTGCGACCAATTTCTCGATTTCCAACACCAATTCGCTGGGCAGGATCATGGCACGACTCCGAGGCCAAAAGAGCGGCAACAAGGAGTTTTGGATGCCCGACGAGCAGTGCAAAGAGTGCTACAAGTGCCGCAAGCCATTCACACTGCTGCGCCGCCGCCACCACTGTCGCATCTGTGGTAAGATCAATGGACCAAGGGGCAAGAGCGAGAGAGAAAATAGTGAAAAAGAAAGCAAATAATTTTTTTTTTAAAAAAAAAAGAAAAGAGAAAAAAGAGCGCGAACTTGATTCAATGGATCCAATTGACACGATTGACTTACCTCTTTTTATTTTTCCAGGACAAATTTTCTGCCACAAGTGCGCGTCGCATTCGATCAGTGGCAAGGCGTACAATCAAAAGGGGCAGCTTCGGATCTGCAACTTTTGTTACACGGAGCAATTGCTTGGGATCCGCGAGGCGACGGCGGCGAGCAGCAGCAGTCCTCGATCGTCGACGGCAGCCTGGTATGATTTTGACCAGCAAGACACGTTGCCGTCGCCCGTGGCTGCGGCCGCGTCGCCGCACTTGACCAAGCGGATGAATGATTGGGAAGCGCATGAGATGGCGACAAATGATTTTGACGGTGACGAGCCTGTGATTCCGTTCCAATCAACGCCGGCAGCCGCGCCCATGATGCAGATCCCGACGGCGGCAGTGAAAAAGTCGAATTCGGGCACGTATGGCAATGCCAACACGACGACGGTCGCATTGGAGATTTCGTCGGACCCATTCTTGTCAACGCACCAGGCGCAGCAGGCAGCCACGCACGACGATTCTGGGATGGACGCGTCTTTTGATGAGAGTGGCGGATTGAAGCGACTCATTGATGCTGGGTCATCGTTGCTGCGGTCAAGATCGAGGTCCAACACGACAAATTCGTTCTTTTACAATGACGAGCCCCTGACACCGCAACACCAGGCAACATCACCTTTACAACAACAGCAATTACAGCAACAACAGCAACAACAACAACAGCAGCAGCAATTGCATCAGCAGCAACCATTGCATGCGCCAGGATCGCCACAATGGCAGCATCAGCAGCAGGCCATGATGCGTGTGGACCATGGTGGCGGGACGGTGGTGACGGAACACGATTTATCGCCCTTTTTCACTACCATTGACGATGACGATTCGGACGACCAACAGCCCGGCACCCCGGATTTGCAACAATCACAAGAGTTGGCACGCTCGGTTCCCAATGTGCGCTCGCCACCGTTTCTGGGGCGCACATCCATATGGGACCATGCGCCTTCGTCATCGTCGACCACGGGCAGCGATAGCGAATCGTACAATGATGTGCAATTGAGAGCCAAGCGGACCGAGGAATTGCGCGGCCACACGTCGCCATCGTTGCGCAAACGGTCCAATTCGTCGCTTTTGCGTCCCAGCAACAGTGCCAGCTCGCGACGACCTTTTCGGCCCATCCACGTCAGCACCAGCCATTTACCGCGCGACCATGACCACGCCTATTTATCACCGCACGCGCCGCTTATTCATCCGTCGGCATCCACGGCATCGTTGCCACAACAATGGTCGCCTATCCTTGGAAAAAGCACCAACAGCAGCCATTCACAACCAGGACCACCAAATATGCTGTTGGTGCCTCCATTGGCGGCTCCTACCACGACGCCGAATTATCTGCCATCGACCACAGACGCGATGGACGCGATGACGACGACCAGATTGCGTTCGCCGCCGCGGCCAAGGCGGACGTCCGGTGCGGCAAATGTGGAATTGAGCGTGAGTGCGAGCAATCACGCGAGAAAGCTGCTAAGGCAGTTGATGAATGGGACGCTATTTGCGTCATTGGGTGCCCATCAGCAAGACGCGTGGGAGGCCGTGATTCTCAAGTTACTGCTGCAATTGACCGAGTGTGTGCAGCCGGATATTCGCGCGGGCGACGATATGGATGTTCGGCATTATATCAAGATCAAAAAGATTCCCGGTGGTCACCCGAGCGACAGCTTTTATGTCAAGGGCGTGGTCTGCTCCAAGCACGTGGCGCATAAATACATGGATCACCCCATCATCAAGCCACGGATCCTGATTTTGCTCTTTTCGCTCGATTATTCGCGCGTCGAGATGGAGAACCAGCTGCTATCGATCCGCCCCGTGCTGTCGCAAGAGCGCGAGCACGTCAGCAAGCTGGTGGCACGCATCATTGCCCTGCGGCCATCGCTTGTGCTGGTCAAGAGCACCGTGTCGCGCATTGCCCTAGAAATCTTGCTAAAGGCCGGCATCACCGTCGTGCACAATGTGAAGTACAGCGTGCTCGAGGCCGTGGCCAGGTGCACACAGGCAAGTGTCATCACTTCGGTCGACAAGCTGCAGCAAGGCGACGTGTCGTTTGGTGATTGTGGCTTTTTTGAGACGCGCACCTTTTTACACGATTGGATCCCCAACCGAAGAAAGACATTTCTCTTTTTCGACGATTGCCCACCCCAATTGGGTGGCACGCTGGTCCTGCGTGGCGGCACCTATGAACAGCTCAAGGTCGCCAAGCGACTTTTAGACTTTATGGTCTTTGTCGTCAACAATCTCAAGCTGGAAACCGCGTTTCTACGCGACTCGTTTGCCAAGAATCGCGGCATTGAGCAAAACCAGATCATGTGCATCGCATCGTCGTCGTCGTCGTCCTCATCGGCGTCGTCCTTTGCCATGGAATCCGTCGTGGATGGCACTGCCGCCACGGATGCTACTGCTGCTGCGGCGGCGGCGGCGGAACCTGATGGTAAATGAAAGAGCAGGGTTTATGATAAAAAGGGAGAAAATGAGAAAAAAAAACCATGAAAAAGAGAAAATCATGAAAACAATAACGCTCCAATGCCTCTCTTTAGCGGACCATTCCATCTCGACAGGTTCCTTATCATCGTTGCCAGCGGCAGTCGACGCGTTTTTGGATAATCCATGCGCACTGGACTCGTTTTTGCGTGTTTATCAGGACACGGTGCTTTCGGCGTCTCAATTCGTCGTGTTTCCGCCACCGTACCTGCTGACGATGCTCAAATCCACCGAGGATGCGCTCGCCAAGCTCGAAGCTGCCAAGCCGCCGGCCATGGCAGCTGCACCACAGGTACCACCATCATCGGCATCGGCATCTCATGCAACAGCAGCAACCACAACAACAGGGCCCGCGACACCTGGATCCATTTACATGGCGACAACGCCTGCCTTGTCAGCTGCATCGTCGCCTACAACCACAGCAACGGTGGCGGGCATGTCGCCGACGCGCAGCACCTTTGATGAAAAGCCGCTGCATCCCGAATACGAGCTGCTTGTGGCGAAAAGGCTTCAATTGACGCGTGCATGGGAGGCGTACGTGCACGAGAGCCCCGATTACATTAGCCCGTATTACCACCAGAACATCGTGGTGCTGTACTCGAATGTGTGCACGCTCACGACCATGCCGTGCTTTGGCCCCGAGATACGCGTGTTTGAATATTATCGCGAAGATTCGGATGTCCCGCTTGGACAATATCTAATGGGCCTGTTTGCCGATGCCCACGAGCAATGCGCGTCTCCTCTTTGTGACCACGTGACCAAGGACCACTATCTGTCTTATGCGCACGGCGACGCGCGCGTCAATGTGATCACACAGGCATTTCCATGCCCCATCAAGGGCATGAACGACAAATTGCTCATGTGGAGCTTTTGCAAGGCGTGTCAAAAGGCGACGCAGGTGGCCACGGTGTCCGAGGGCACGTGGAACTATTCGTTTGGCAAGTTTTTGGAGATTTTCTTTTATCAGCAAGGCGTGTATTGCCGTGCAGACATTTGCCCGCACGAGATGGGTAGACACCATGTGCGATTTTTTGGCTACATGGACATGGCCGTCAGCTTCCAGCACGAACCCATTGGCTTGCTTGAAGTGGCTGCGCCACCGACGCGCCTGTTCATGCTGACCCATGTGCAAATGGAGCGCAAGGAAAAGGAACGCGACGACCTGTGGAACAAGATCAATCGCTTTTACCAGTCCATCCTCGACCGCAACAAGGCATTTCCCTTTGACCTCGTCGACCCGCCGCTCATTGACGAGTGCAAGGCCGCCCTCGAGCTGTTGTCCGATCGAAGTGTCAGCACACGCAAAAAGATGCTGCAAATGCTGCAAAACATCTATGCAACCACCGCCAAAAACGACACGCTCACCATCAATTGGGCGCGGCGCATCCTGTACCAAGAAGTCACCGAGTGGGAAATGGAATATGCTGACCTTGTGCGCCTGTACCTCGTTCCCGAACGCGAATTGCGCAAATTGACCACATCGCAGCTGCGCAAAATGTTCCCCACCGACGCTGGCGCCGCTTCTTCCAATCATGTGATCCCAGGCATGCCCATGGCCGCGTCGTCGCCCACATCCGCCACCTCATTGCGCCATTTATTCCCAGAACATTGGCTTCATCATCACCATGAAGACGAATTCAGCTCGCCCATCAGCTCCGCGGCTCATCCTTACTTTCAATTCGACCCGGACACCGATGATGACAATCATCTAGACCTGCCCATCCTTGGCACACGCCTCGTCGAGGGTCATTACCCTTTGATCCCTTGGTATCCCATCAAAGTGCGTCGAAAATAAGGAATTGAAAAAAATGAGAGAGAAAGAGAGAGAGCTATCGAATGAAAAGGCAGGGATGGCGCAGCAAATGTGGTGGTGGCGGTGATGGGGAAAAAAAGGTGCGACAAAAAGGAAAGACAATTCATTTTTTTTCCTCTTTTTTTTTTCATCGATTTTTGATTAGACAAAGACCTCGGAGCAGGCCAAGAGCGCGTCATTTGCGATGCCTGCGCTGTCGACATCGCCGAGCGACCAGCCGCCAAGCAATTGGATGGATGAAAAGCACGATTCGGGCGATGAGGTGGGCGATTTGAATGAAAAGAGCAAGGATGGGCGTCCACGGCTGCGTCCGTCGGCGCGTCGCCGTCTATCACGCGAATTGGAGCGCGACATGCAGCAACGTTTCCAACCTGTTGCTGCTGTTTCTGCTGCTGCTGCTGCCGCTGTGTCTGCAAGTGGGGGACGTGCCGCCACGCTTGCCGCTGCCGTGGGCACGCCACCGGCTGTCACGACCCCGTCGGCTCCCGTGGTGATCCCACAACCTCTGAATCGCGCATTGACAGCGATTGGCACGCCGCCAACCACGTCATCGGTCTCTCCGCCCTCAATGGACTTGCAAAACGTCGCGCCTTTTTCCATTTCTTTGGCACCCTCGAGCACGTCGTCGCCCGCGCTGCCGCCGCTGCCACCACCACCACCACCCTCCAATACCGCCAATGTCGCCAATGCCTCCAATCGCATCTCAAAGAGCCCCACGACCACTTCCACGATCATGACCCCCAGTGCTCTGGCTCCCTCGCGCATCCCTATCCCCAATATTAGCCTCAGTAGCACATCAAGACCGCAATTATCCCCGCCTCTCTACGACCCCGTCCTCGCCAACAATCCCAATGGCAAGCCCTCCTCCTTGTCACGCAGATGGATCCTCCAAAACAAAGTCCCAATGGCACCTCTTCGCGTCCCCTTTGCATTCGAGCTCAATGTCTCCACACCAAAGCTGCGCATCCGCCCACATCAGGAGCCAACCCCTGCCAGCACCTCCACTACCGGCTATCCCAGGTAAAAAGAGAGCGAAAAAAAAGAGGGAAAAAAAAAGAGAGAAATGAGAAGAAAATGGACCATTGAGAAAGTAAAAGTAGAAATAGAGAGTGAGTGTGTGAATGAGTGCGAGAAATACAAAGAGAGAGATTGAGAGAGAAAGAAAAAAATGAAAAGAAAAGAAAAGAAAAAATGTCAAAAAAAAAAAATTGCATTTTTAACCCGTTTTCTCCCCTCGTTCTTGTTTCCAGTGGCAAGATTGACCTGCCCAAACGGTTCCCAATGCCTTCTAATGAGTCTGGCGTGATCCATGGTGGGCATCAGCATCGCCATGTACTGCCGTCTGAGCATCTACAGCACATTCCGTCCATGTTCCGGTCGCAATATGCGAATAATGATTCTGGGCGACGTGCCTTGGAGAGCATCCGGCGGCGCACGATCCTTGCGAACCTTGGGCAGCCGTCGTTTGCGGCGTCGACCAGCCATGCAGGCTATGCAGGCCATACAGGGAGTACAGGGAGTAGCAGTCTGCGTATGAATGCGCCTTCCCTGCACCAGGCGCTGCCTTTGCCACCTGTGCCTTCGTCTTTGGGCGCGCGGCCCAATGTGACGTCGCCCAATGGGTTCCGATCTCGGCTTCCTCGGCGCAAACACACGATGATCCAAGTGTATACACAGCCAAAGGACCTTGTCACCGAGGATATGGACGATGAATTCCTTGTGAGCGATCTGGATGACATTGGCGAGCTGGACACGCCCACCAACAGTCCTCCGGCAGCATTGGCGCCGCCCCAACAGCAGGAAATCAAGCCGACGGCCATGTCGTCCATCAGCGAGGAACCCATCGACTATTTCTCGCCCCAAGCTCCCTTTTCATGCACATCGCCGTCGTCCCCATCCATCCCAACCAGTTCCAGAACACCAATGGGTCTTGAACCCCCAACCTCTCTCTTGCAGCGCCTCGATTCCGGCCATTTGAACAATCTCCACCTCAACAGTCCGCCCGTCAATGCCGTTGCTGGCAATTCAGCGGCTGCCAATGCCACGCCCGGCGAAAAGGGCTCCGACATGGCCGTGTCGTCATCCGCTACCACCTCCACGACCACCACCACCACAGACACACAGCTGCCTCTCGCCTCGGAATTGCTCTCGCCCGCAGCAGACAATGCCTCCGTCCCCACGACAAAGCAGCTGCACGATATGGACCATCCCGCTCAGCCCAATGATGCCGCCGACGACGACTCCATCACCACAGACCGACCCGCATCGCGCGCCGCAGGATCCACACGCCGCCAAGGCACAGACGCAGACGAAAAGCAATCCTTCATGAAGACATTGACCGGCTTCCTCACCGACCACGGCGCAGCCAACCTCTTGCCCCTGGAAAATCCATTGTACGTGAAAAAGTGTAAAAAAAAGTGTGAGAGAGGGAGAAAGTGTAAAATTGAGCAAAAAAAAAAGTGGTGAAAGTGAAAAAAAATGCAAAGAGTGAGATGGATAGCGAAAAAAAAAGTGCAAAAAATGAGGAATATTCATCTTTCTTTTTTCATAGGAGCGTCACAGAGCACGTGTTGCCCGACTCGTTTGTGGTGGTGCGCGAGGACGAGCCGAGCTCGATCATTGCCTATGCGCTCAGCTGCGACGACTATTTGAAAAAGATGAAGGACATGTGGGATCAGCACGCGTCGTCGTCGTCGAAACCGGCTGCGCCATCAACATCGGCGTCGTCGTTGGCCGCCAGCGATGCCCATTCCCTCTCGGATACCCATCTTCATGCCATGGTCACGGCAGCCGCCTCGTCGTCAGCCGCCTCGGAACACAAGCTCACCCTGCATCCCACCTCAAGCTTGCCATCATTGCAAGATGCGCCCGATCTTCCCAATCCCGCCGATGGAAATGCAACCAAGATCCAGGAAATCCTGCTAAAGGACACGGGCAGCCATTTGCGCTATAGTAAGTCAAAGCAATTGAATGAAAAAAAGGGCAGAAAATGACCTATTTTCGTTTTTTTTTTTTTATTTTCCCCTCGCCTCTCTCAGATTTCTCAGACACCACGACGAAATTCTTCTGCAAGACGTTTTACGCCGAGCAATTCGACGCATTGCGCCGCCATTGCGGCTGTGACGAGTCGTATGTGCTTTCGCTGGCCAATTGCGTCAAATGGGATCCCGTGGGCGGCAAGTCTGGCTCTGCATTTTTGAAAACCAAGGGTAGGAACCAATTAGGCATTGAGCGTGCATCCCCCATTCACCTTTTATTCCATTAGATGATCGCTTCCTGATGAAGCAAATGTCGCGCTACGAGCTGGACGCCTTTTTGGACTTTGCTCCCGGCTATTTCCAATACTTGTCAAAGGCTTTTTTCATGGAGGTAGCGTTATTTATGGCAAAAAAGGGGGCATGGAGGCTCATTTATTTGTTTTTTTGCTTGTTTTTTAGCTGCCGACGGTGCTTGCCAAGATTTTTGGCTTTTACAGCATTGGCTACAAGAATAGCACAACCGGCAATTCCATGCGTATGGATGTCTTGGTGATGGAAAACTTGTTTTATCAGCGAAACATCAAGATGGTACTTTTTTTTCGAAAAAACTCAATCAGTTCGCTCATCCCATTTCTCCCTCTCCCATTTAGCTGTTTGATCTCAAAGGGTCGATGCGCAACCGCCACGTCGAGTCGACGGGCAAGCAGGACGAAGTGCTACTAGACGAGAATCTCGTGGAATGTAAGAAAATAGAGCGCCATGGCAGCCAAATGACCCGCTCACGCCACCTTTTTTATTTTATTACGCGCTGCCCCCTAGTGATATTTCAATCGCCGCTGTTCATCCGTGCGCATTCCAAGGAATTGCTGCGCAGCTCGCTGCACAATGATACCCTTTTCTTGTCGAATCGCAACGTGATGGACTATTCACTTCTCGTTGGCATTGACGAAGAGCGCGACGAGCTGGTCGTTGGCATTGTTGGTAAGAAAATGCCACCTTGTTTGTGTCGTCGCCGTACACCCGGGCCCAATGGGCGAGAAAAGGGCCCTTTGCTCAATCTTTTTCGTGTTTTTTTCTATTTTTTCGCCGTTTCGCAGATTTTATCCGTACATTTACGTGGGACAAGAAGTTGGAGAGCTGGGTTAAAGACTCGGTGTTCCTCGGTGGCGGCGGCAAGGAGCCGACGATTGTTTCACCCAAGCAATATCGCATCCGGTTCAAAGCCGCCATGGAACGCTACTTTTTGATGGTCCCAGATATTTGGGCCCTCGCCAAGCAATCGAAAATCGCCTCGTCGCCGAGCCACCACTACCATCAACATCACCATCATCATCATTCTCACCCAAAGGATGACGGCGACGACACCTCTTAGGAGCCTTGTTTTGTGTGTACTTGTTTTCTTTTTTTCCATCTTCTTGTGTTGTACATTTTCCTTCTTTTTTTTCCCTTGCTGTCACTCTCTATCTATTTGCCTTGCTCTCTTTCATGTATATATACACACCCATGCCCTCCAAATAAAATAAAAAAAGAGGCGATATGATCCCATTTTGTGAAGAATAGCGCGCTTTGCGATTTTAATCGGTAATTATCGTCGAGGCCACGATCTGAACGTGGCAATTATTGGTTGGAGAATATGGAAAAAGTCAGGTGTAGTGACATGGAAGGATCAGTCAAGCAATTGAAAGAGAGATGGTGCCAAATGGGGTAAAATAAAGTGGTTGTGAGAGACATGTGAAAAGAAACGCAGATAAAAGATGGCACACGAGAACGAGTACAAGGTGTAGAAAGACACATGGAAGAAGAAAATGTCGGCATGCTAGTTGCGCAAGTCTTCAGGTATAGCGAAATAGCGGTCAAACTCGTCGACCGTGATCTGGCCACCACTGTCCAAGCTGAGACAATAGTCGCGGATCGTCTCAATGTTGTCTGTTTTAAAAACACGCGTCATGAAAAGAAAATTAGGCACGCCCCCCGACGCGATTCCGTCAAATACGACATATTCTTACCGTTCCACAAATTCAATTCCATTTTGACAGCCCCGATTTGCATCTCTAGATGAGCCAGGCCATGAGAAGAAAAAAGGCACACGAAGAAATGAGGCGTGTCCCTGCGTTTTCTTCTTTTTTTTTATACCTTTGTCTTTGTATTCGTTGGACGCGTTGAGAGCGTCCAATTCCTCCGTCAACAGCATGTTCTCCATTGTCTCCTGGGCCAGTTGGGCCAGGATTTTTTCACGCTCTTCCTATCGATTGTACAAAAAAAAAAGTGAGAAACGCGTCGTTTTTGCCCATTTTCGTGCGATTGGCGCTTACCGATGGCTCACGCTCCTTTTTTTCTTCGTCAATTTCTTTAATCAGGCTGGCCATTTTGTCTGTGCAGTTGACAATTTCCTGTTCGAGCTCTTCGTACTTGTCGGCCTGCAAAGAAACAGGGTGAGATGCCTTTTTTTGGCGAGCATTTGCGCGCTTTTACCTCGTCCTCTCGGCGTGGGAACGACCAATAAAACTTGGACGAGCCTATCTTGTCGCAGAACACCAGCTCGTCGTCGACCAGCTCCTGGAGCACGGCACCGGTAGCGTTGTTCTCTAAAACAAGGGAGGTTTGAGCCTCTTTCGCGCAGCCCCACTCTCAGCAGACGTACGAATACCCCTATTGCTTGCGCGCTTCTCAATATCCTTCATCATAAACACGTCATACTGGGGGAAAAACACGAAAAAACACGTGAATAACAAGGTACACACGCTGTTGACGCGTCTTTTTTTTTTGGGCTCAGTCATACCTCTTCGTGGAAGATCTCCAGCAAGCGCTTGCGTTTCTCCTCGCTCGAAACACCTTTGGGAGCCTAGAAAAAAGCAGAGACAAGGGGAGGCATAGGGCGTCAATCTGTATTTTTTTTGTGTTTTTGTTTGTTTGTTTGCATGTTTTACCATGAACGCAAAGTTGGAGGCAGATAGGAAGCGGGAAGAGAGAGTGCTGCGGACCAAATGACACTCCGCTCGCTTCTCTTTATTTTTTTTCCGGTGTCGCGCCGCTGCGACCTTGATGAATGCCAATTTTCCTGATTCATGCCATGTGTCGCCTGATTGCGTCCCTCACACACCATCCATCCCAAAGCGTCAACAATTTTTTTTCGATCATCCTTTTTTTGTTTCTTCTTTATTCACTTTCATTGCTTTTGATCAAGACGAAAAATCAGCAGTATGGGGTCTTTTTTTTTTTAATTCACGCGTTTGCACTCATAATCATTCTTACATACGCTTTCTCTCTCTTTTTTTTTGTCAGTGAAAATTGGTGAAGACACTAGTGTGAAATCGCAGCCCATGGGCCACGGTGGGCACGGTGGTCACGGTGGTCACGAGCAAGCCGAAAAGGTGGATCGACGCATTTGCGGCCTGAAGCGTCGCACGATGTTTTTGATATCCTCGCTGTGCATTCTTTTGTTGGTGGTGGTGATTGTGGTGCCGACGGTGATTGCCGAGACGATCAAGCAGAATGGCGGCACGCCCAAATTTGGGGGAGATTTGCCCAAGAACGCGACGTCCAACAAGCCATCTGTGAAAAATGGCGGTGCGCTGGTTGACCGGCACCGCGACGACGCGTCCATCTACGACAGGAAGCTGTTTGACAATTCTGCGCGTGTGAATGCGCGCACGCCGGCATTAAACGAGGCGTTTGACTATGGCGGCAAGGACAAGATCCGCGGTGTGAACCTTGGCGGGTGGCTGGTCACGGAGCCATTCATCACGCCCAAGTTATTTGAGCAATTTGATGTGTCCGAAGGTGTCGTGGACGAATGGACATTGTGCGAGAAATTGGGGCCCGACAAGGCCAAGCAGCAAATGGAGAAGCATTACGAAACGTTTGTCACCGAGGCCGATTTCAAAAAGATGGCGTCCATGGGCCTCAACCATGTTCGCATTCCGCTGGGCCATTGGGCCGTCCGCGTCTTTGAGGGCGAGCCATTCGTCCCGCACCTCAGCTTCAAATATTTGCTGAAAGCCGTGCAATGGGCGCGAAAGTACGGCTTGCGCGTCATGGTTGAGCTGCACACGTCTCCAGGCTCGCAGAACGGATGGAATCACTCGGGCCGTACCGGACCCATTCGCTTTTTGAACGGCACTGCCGGCCAGCAATATGCCGACGACACCTTGGCCGTCATCCGCGAGCTTGTTTCATTCTTTTCTCAGCCCGACTGGGCCCCCGCCGCACCGCTCTTTGGTGTGCTCAATGAGCCCGCCATTTTCCGCCTGGATGCACCCGACAAGCAACGCGTCAAGGACTGGTATCGTGAGAGTTACAAGGAATTGCGCAAGGACAACCCCTCGGGCGGCCCATGGCTCACGTACCACGAGGGCTTCTTGGGCCTCAAGCCGTGGTATGGCTTTTTCAACAACAAGGACTATGAGCGCGTCATCCTTGGTAAGTTTTAACAAAAAAAGTGAGGGGAAAAATGAGCAAAACAGCGAAAAAAAAAAAGTGAAAAATTGAACCAAAAAAAAAAAAAAAGAAAGAAAGCGACACGACGTAACACATTTCTTTTTTTTTCTAGAAACGCACACGTATCTGATCTTTGACGAGACGCTTGTGTCCAAGCCACGACAAGAGCAGGCCTTGTTCCCATGCACGGGGTGGCTGCCTGATTTGAGCAATTCGATGCAGCATGCGGGCCCCATCATGGTTGGCGAGTTCTCGGTGGCGACCAACGACTGTGGCAAGTATTTGAACGGCATTGGGCTGGGCACGCGGTACGAGGGCACGCTGACGATCAATGGCGAGACGGCCAAAGCCGTGTGCCAGAATTGCCAGTGCCCCACGGAGGACTGGCGCACGTTTGACGACGATTATATGGAATTCCTCGGCATGTTTGCCCAGCGACAAATGAATGCCTTTGAGTCCACGTATGGCTGGTTCTTTTGGACGTACAAAACCGAGGAACACATCAATCCCCATTGGGACTATCTCTTGGGATATGAACAGGGCTGGATGCCCCAGGACGCAGGAAAGCCAAAGTATGGCTGCTCGTAAAAAAAGAAAAAAAAACGTTGCTGTATTGTTCTCTTTTGCAGTTTCAGTGAAATAAATGGGGCTTGAAACGAAAATCGTTCATTTCTCGCAATCTATGAAATAAAATTCCTCTGATTCTTTTTCTCAATGTATGATGCCAGTCTCTCTAAAAATTTTGGCCGATTTGGACAGGTTTCTCAGGAAAAAGTTTTATGGGCGGTCGATTTTCGGGCGGAAAATCAGGTGGGGCTGACCCTTGGGCCTTTTTGAATTCCCGAAACGCGTCTCAACGTGTCATAAATTGCAAAGGAAATCGAGTGGGACTCAGTTTGCAAGCGTTGCAAAATAATTAAAACGCATTACATGCAAAATCAAATTTTCGTTGTGGCGAGTGGCCAAAACCAAAATGGCAAAAATGGGTCCCCAGAATGACAACAAACTTACACCTGTGATGCGCGCGAGGGAGAAACCACGGAAATAGCAAAAAAAGAGAGCGATCCAATTGTTCGTTGACGAGCAATCAGCGATTTTCGTTTAAACTTAAAATGGGATTTGCGCGGGATAAAATGCATCATGTAGCCGTGCTGACGCGTCTACTGGTAAGACACGCTCTTGGTGCATGGATTTGATTATGAACAGGCGCGTGTTCACACGCTTTTGACACGGTTTACGACGCGTCGAAAATTACCTGTGATGTTGAAACCGTGTCAAAAATGGCAAAATTTCACTATTTTCAGAGATCATTTGTGTCTACATACGTTTCAAGTCGCGCTCTTTTTGATGAAATAACTTTCGAGGCGCTGCAGTCAACTCTCGTTGAGTTTGCCTTAATGTGAAAAATCGCAGCTTTTTGGGTTTTACTCGACAACCAGTCAATGGACCCCTGGTTTTTACAACATTTCCATCAAATAAACTGAGTCCTTTACCATGTGGATAAATGACGCGGTGATCTGAGGACCTAAAATTCACCGTTTCAAATTCACGACTGTACGCCTTGGAAAATTGGCAATTTTCGAAAATCGTGTTTGCGCGCCATCTAATAACCGCAATGCTATAAGGATGGGCTCATTTGAACAAGGAAGCGTGACATTGTCGGTCGACAGTTCAAAGTCCCCTATGTGGGCAATAGATTCATGGGCAAATGAGCCAAAACACAAAAAAATGCGCTTTATAAAGATTCTTTTTCGCCGATCATGGAGCAATATCTGTTTTTGTTGTACAACGCGCGACTCAGGACATTGAGAGCATTGTTACAAAAGTTTAAGAGTAATATATCAATGGAATGTCCACTGTGCAATTTGTAAAAAGGGAATAGGTCGTTTAAAAATATGAGGGGATATACGTAATGTCATGTTTATTTCAAAAAGGTGATATATGGAAAGCTATTCGTTGAGGACCATCATGCCCTCGATGAGATTCCCTTGCTCCTTTGCGGAATGGAGCTGCTCGGGGTCAATTTCACCATCGTCAATGTATGTTTCGCGCCATCCGCGGATGCCCTCGAGATAATTTTCATGCAGATTGGTGCGGTATTCCTCGAGCTTCTCCATGTTTTCAATGGCGAGGTCGCGGCCGAGGCGCTGGATTTCCCTGCCGCGTAATGACATTTTGTGTGCATGCTGGAACGCGGCGTCCAAGAGGTCGCCTGTTGCCGTGACAAGCTTGCCCATGAGAACGCGCAGCACATGATTGTACCAAAAGGAGATGAGTGGCATGGACTGGATCAGGCCCTCGAGCGTCCAGCTGTCTTCTTGCTTGAAGATCTTGAGCAGGCCGCTGTCCTGCTCTGTTTCGCGGAAATGCAGCGTCGTGATGGCAGGCACTTGCAACCGGATGAATGATGGGAAGATGCGAGGCGACAGTGTGTGCACGAGATGAATGACGGCGGTGTTCCTGGATTTTTTTGCACAAAAGCGGCAAGGATCAAAATTCATTAGCATGGTCAGCAGCACGTGAAAGCCCTGTTTTACCCATCAAACACCACATTTGTGATCTTGGGCTCTTCGCGATTCAGAGCTTGCCACACAGTATAGACACTGAAATCATAAAGCAATTGGGGGAGAGGGGAGGTCGATTTGTTTACACATATAAAAAAAAAAAGAGAGAGGAGACGAGGAAAGGCCACCTGATCAGCTCGTCGTTGCTTCATTTGCAGCCCCCTTTTTTTTTTTACGGCGGTTCGTTTCAAAAAGGGCCAGCCAGTAGGTTGTGTGTTTTTGGCCCTTTGCCTTTTTTTTTGCACGGTGCAATTGCTTACTATTGGATATTGAGTACGCCCTCGGTGCTCATGACAGGCGACGTGAGCGCGGCATCTTGGAAAAAGTAATATTCGAGCACGCGTTTCCGTCGTAGCGAGTTGTAAGAGAAGAGGTCCTCGATAATACCTAGAAACGAGGGGGCAAAACCGGGGGGGTGTTTGGTAAAACGGGCCATTTCTTTCTTTTTTTTTGGCACGTCTTACTGCTGATAAGCGAGCTTGGCGACTGTTCTAACTGGACTTCAGTGTCGATATCGGACATGGCAACAAAAACAGAAAATAAAAAAGACAATAAAAGAGTGAAACAAAAGGGAAAAAGGGCAAGACAAAAGGGCTCTTTTTTATTATTTTTTTTGTACGACTGGGCCCGTCATCCCACCACCCCCCCTTTTTCATATGATGGTGGCGACTCGTGGGCAGGACCGTGCATCAATGAGGCAATTGTATGCTGTTTGTCCTCGGGGGGACGAAATCGATTCACGCTTTCATGGACGGGCGGCATGACACTCCCAATTGACGGGCTGTCGCTGCTTGATTGGGCCGCGCTGCGAACAGAAAAAAAAGCGCGCCTGTGCCCTGGCGCATGTCTTTTTTTTTCGCTCTTTCTTCTCTTTTTCTTTTTTTTCCAACTATGCCGACGCCTATCGAGACCTGGTACCTCGATATCCCGCTTATTACGCGCGTCTATGTCACGGCTGCCTGTCTCACTAGTCTTGCTATTGTAAGGTGGCTCGTTTTGAAGCGACTTTTGTAGTAACCTCTTTTTTTTTTTTCTCATTTCTTCAAGCAACTCGGTCTTGTCCACCAATTGCACCTATGGCTCAACTATAACAGCATCATGAATGGCCAGGTAAGCGAGCGTTTGACGCGCTTGGAGCGCGCAGTAGAGCTCATGCTGGGCCTTTTTTGCATTTTTCCATTAGTGGTGGCGACTTGTTACGAATTTCTTGTACTTTGGCCCCATCTCAATAGACTTTTGCTTCCATATGTTCTTTTTGTAAGGCCAATTCCTCCCTGAGCGTTTTTCATTGCAAGCTAACGCGCGCACATTTTGCTTTTTTTTTGCCATTAGAGCGCGATACAGCCGCATGATGGAGGAAGGCTTTTATCGCAGCAAGCCCGCAGACTATCTGTGGCTCCTGTTGTTCTCCGCGATCGCGCTCATCTTTTGCTCGGTAAAATTCGGGGATCGACGGCACGGAAATCGCCATTGGGCCTCTTTTGCTTTGCAGTGTGTGGACATGAGGCATTGACACGCGCAACCTTGCATTTTTTTCTCTTTTTTTTTTTGCCATTGTTCAGATTGTCTTGCCATTTGCGTACATGCCGTTCCTGGGCCCGCCGCTGTCGTTCACGATTGTGTATATTTGGGCGCGACGCAACCCGTACGTGCGATTGAATTTCCTGGGCATCATGGTCTTTAGCGCGCCGTACCTGCCGTGGGCTCTGTTGTGCTTTTCACTTGTCCTTGGCGGCCACATCCCCATTGGTGATATCCTCGGCATTGTCGTGGGTCACATTTACTACTTTTTCGAAGATGTATGGCCGAGAGAAGCGGCCAGCGGCGGACGACACCTATTGGCGACGCCAAGGTGGATGTAAGAACCTTGGGAGAAAATGGCGTGAAGAGTTTTACGTGCATCAATGGCGCGTGATTCGTGGTTCACTCACTTTTTTTTTTTTTTTTTTTTTTTTTTTT